>JAGKTI010037406.1:0-10899 GCA_018397915.1 Birgus latro | reverse complement strand
GCTCCGGTACCTTTTAAAGGCCCTCTCTCTGTTGCGGACAGCATTAGAACAAGCGTGATTAAACCACGGCTTTCTTGCATTAGTCAGAGGATATGAAAAAGGAATGTACGCTTCCATGCCCGAGAGAATAACCTCCGTAATGCGCAGGGCACACTCAGACGGCTCCCGGCCATGGAAGCAATAATCATTCCAAGGAAAATCAAAGAAGTACTGCCTGAGGGCCTCCCAATCTGCAGCTGCAAAGTGCCACAGGCGGCGTTTCTTTGGAGGGTCCACAGGCTGTACTGGAGCAATAGGACAGGTTAAGGTAATAAGGTTATGATCAGAGGAGCCCAACGGAGAGAAAAGATTAACAGTGTAAGCAGAAGGATTAGTTGTTAGGAAAAGGTCAAGTATGTTGGAACTCTCTCCAAGGCGGTCAGGGATACGGGTAGGGTGCTGTACAAGCTGCTCTAGGTCATTAAGGATAGAAAAGATGTAGGCTTGTTCACCAGGTGGATCAGTGAAAGGAGAGGAGAGCCAAAGGTGGTGGTGAACATTGAAATCTCCTAGAATGGAGATTTCAGAGAAAGGAGAAATGAACAGAATGTGTTCCATCGTAGAAGTAAGATAGTCAAAGAATTTTTGATAGTCGGTAGAATTAGGAGATAAGTAAACAGCACAGATATATTTAGTCAGAGAATGACAGGAGAGCCGAAGCCAGAGAGTAGAGAATTCAGAAGAATCAAGTTCAGGAACACGAGAGCAAGACAGATCGTTGCGTACATATACACAACAGTCACCTTTGGCTTTGAAATGAGAATAGAGAAAGTAGGAGGATACAGAAAAGGGTTTGCTGTCAGTTGTCTCAGACAGCTGAGTCTCAGAAAGAAAGAGAAGGTGAGGTTTAGAGGAGAAGAGGTGGTGCTCAACAGAGCGAAAGTTAGAAGAAAGGCCGCGAATGTTACAGAAATGAAGGAGTGAGTCAGACAGTGGTTCCAGGCAGCTCCGAGAGTCGTCACCGGGAGAGGGGCGGATGGTGGGGGCATTTATGGTCCCCCCCCTCCGGGGTCCGAGGCACGATTTTCTCTAGCCATTTTTTTTTATTTTAATTTGGAAAGGAAGTGTAGTGTGTAGCGTGTATGTAGTTTGGTGTTGACAGTTAGAGAAACTTGTATTGGAGAGCATGCTGGTCTACTCTCTGTGTTACTGAGACACTGAAAAAGTTCAGTAAAGGGGGATGGTCAGGAACAAGTCCTGAGGGATGATGAAACGGGAGCTCCAGCTCTCCCTGTCATTAGCTTTCCATCCTCCTTGGGAGTACTGCCCTGCTCGACTGGTGCTTCAGTCTCCTCACCTAAAATGCACGTGAAAGAGTTAGAAATAGCTTCCATTAAGGAACATTGGATACTGGTACTGAGGGGTAAGGGAATAGACTGTCTATAACTGAAGGGATAAGGAAGATTTGGTCTTGAAGGGTTAAGAAGGATATGGTACAATAGGAGGTAAGGAAGAAGGGGAAGGAAGATCTTGCATAGGCTACTGAAATTGTGCTTTTTTTTTTTTTTTTTACGAAGAAGGAACCAAAGGCAAGAAGCCTGCAAGGCTGTCCCTCCAAGATAAAAAAGAAAAAGTAACAGGGCCAAATTCAAGATCCATTCCTTTCTAGATACCTGGACACACTGTGTTTAAAAGACTGGGGGTCATAGGCATTCCTAGCCCAGTACGGCGGGCACGCAGCACCCGTCTGCCTGTATACTTTCACTTTTCATCTTTCCAGGTCTGTAATGTCTGAGATAACCAGTACTTTCATGTCTGTGGAAGTGGTCACCTCTGGAACTGTCTTCCTCAGTTTGTCTTTACCTCTGTCCATACCCTCCAGTCTCTTAAACATAATGTAACCAGGCTTCTCGAAATGAACAGATTTTGAGTTTGGCTTTTGTATAGGTTCATTTATTGTTTGTAGGACGTAGTTTTGTTGGCCTTTATTCTACAATATTTTCTTTATTTAGCTGTCTATCTATCTGTCTGTATGTATGTATGTATCTATTTTTCTTTTTTCCACAACAAACCAACTGGAAGGTGTAAAGGAAGTAGTCTGTGTGCCCATTGTGGAGGGGTTGAAGGAGTCGTGCCAATGTCTCGTGCTAAGGCGACCTTCAGATCGTAGGAATCAGGTCCTAATATAGCCCAGGCGGAGGTTGGCAGAGGTCAGGGCTGAATACTGATGCTGTAGGAAGCTGGGCTCTGGTGTAAGCCATCAATACCACACCATTGATACCAGGACTGCTGGGATTTATTGTGCCTAGGCTAAATAGTGTGGTGTTAGCCGGTAAACTAGCGCCATTGTGGAAATGATGGAGATGTGAGGGCTGAATACTGATGACATAGGAAGCTGTGAGTGCAGGACGAATACCACACGACTAACGCTCTTCAGTGGTACGATTTTGTTTTTGTCACCCAAGAAAAATATTGTGGTACATGGCTTCATAAAGTAGCTAGCGGCCTTGTGAGTTTGCCAGAGATGTAGCAAGCTGTGATGTTGTGTGGGGAACGAATACAAGTCGATTAACAGCCTGAATGCCGGAATTACTCCCACTTAAACAGGATAGCCTGGTGTGTGCTTGAATATAGTAACGCTCTTGCGGTAATTACCAGTGATTAGGAGAGAGGTCGGGGTTGAATGCTGATGGTGTAGGAAGCTGTGAATGAATATCAGACGATTAACACCGTGACTGTGAGGATTTATCACACCAAAATAAAACCATCTTTATGGGTGGATGGATTAGTACCCATGTTGAGATTAAGAAACAGGAATGTCAGGGGTGAATGAAGTTGTTGGAACTGTGAATAAATGCCAGACGATTAAAACCATGGCTGTTGGGATTTATCTCACAAAATCGTCTGGGGTTGGACTGAATACAACAGTGCTTTGTGAAAACTGTTGCAAACTGATCCATTGCGTCCTTGTTTTAACATGACAGATCTTTAACGCTTCCAGCTCAATTGATAACCAGATGTAGTCAGACTGGAGGATTGATTTGATTAATAACCGGGGAGACTCTTTCCTACCTCAAAAATAAGAGTCGTATGCTTACATCGTAAACTGCAAAGTGGAATGCAAACCCTTAATGCTTTATTGTCATTTTTGGAACGCCTGTGGTTATTAGGTATGGTCAGCCTGCATCCCACATTACAGAGTGCAGACGGCAGCAACACAGAAAGGCTAAACACATTCCATCTCACACACCTGCCTTAGAAATTATCGTCAGAAATAGGGAGCTTACATTCCTGTTTGCTGTTTAATGTTTAAGTATACCAGCATATGATTTACCTGTATTGTATTTCATGGAGCCACGACGTAATATTTTAGTTGCGGGGATAGCCCAGTTCCTTCAGGTGAAAACAGACGGACTCTAGTATAGGGGAAGAATAGCAGATGATTAATCCCTCGACTGCCAGGATTACTTTCAGGTGAACGTAATAGGCTGGTGTATGGGTGAGCAGAGTAGTGGCCGTGTGTGTGAAAGTAGGCATGAATACTGATGCTGTAGGAAGCTGTGGTCTGGAGTACAGGACAAATAACTGACGATAAACGCGCTAAGTACTGCCATTTTTCCCCGCTTAACAAGGTGGTTTGGTGTTTACCTGAATGAAATAACCTGGGTCGTATTCTAGCTGATATTGTTGGCCTCGTATTACCTTCCTCTTAGCGACTTTCTAAGCCTTTTGACTACTAATTTTTATCATTCCGAAGCAAAACAGTGGTATGTCTGGGAAAAAAAACTTTAATATGTATATAGCCTAGCAAAAAAAAAATAATAATAATCGAAGTACTTTTTATTGAAGGATTAATAGCGGTGGGTTAGTTTTAGTTAGGAAGAATATGTTACGTAGGGTTAATGTAGGAAAAGAACGCGATTGTTAGGAGCTAGGGACGGTTTAGTTAATTACTGGGAGGTAGATAGATACGGTAATTAGATGGATAGATAGATAGAGAAAGAGAGAGTAGGATACCGGATGTAGTGTTATGATAACGAGTGATTAGGATATGAACAATTATAAGTCAGTGAAAATTATACCCCTTCTCCTTCCTGCATCCTCTCCTTCCACTCCTGCATTTTCTCCTCCCCCACTCCACTTTCTTTCCCCTTTTCCTTCTTCCCCTCCCATTCACACCTCCATCTCTCCTCTCCCCTCTCTTCTTTCCTCCTCTTTCCGTCGCTACGTATCCTCTCTTCCCTCTGTCCCTCCCTTCCCATCCATTACCCTCCCTTCCTGCCTACATTTCTCTTTCTCATTTCACCCTATCTCTTCTCTTTTCTCTTCCCTATTCCCTCCTCTGTCAGTCTCCCCCGCCTTTTCGCTCCCACTGCTCCTCTCTCACATCCAGTCACTTCTTGTCTCCATCTGTTTCTGTTCTGCCATCCTCCTAAACTCTTCTTTAGCCCATTCCGGCCTCCCTTTTTCATCGTCTTTCTATCTTTTCATCCCTCCCTCGCCTTCCCTTGACCCTCCCCTCCCCCCCCTTCCCTTTCCCCCCCCCTCTCCCTCCCTCCCTCCCCCCCTCCCTCTCTCTCTCTCTCTCTCCCTCTCTCTCTCTCCACCTGGCCAAACGAGTCATTCATATAATACTGGTAGTTGAGATAATCGTCTAATTGTGATGATGTTGGTAATGTTGGTAGTTGTGGTTAGGTTGGTAATTGTAGTGATGGTGATAATGGTAGCAGTGTGTGTTTAGTTTAGGAAGCTGTGGTGATGTTGGTAGAGGTGGTGGTAATGTTGGTATTATAGTGGTGGAAATTTTAAAGTTATGATGAAAGTGATAGTAGGATTGAGAGTAATGGGGCTATTTTGGGTACCATAATGCCGATAAGCTTTAAGAGTGGAGGAGGGGCAAGAGGAATGACGAATGAAATGCAAGAACGATGGTGAGAAGGGGAGATGAAAGAATGAATATAGCGAGAGGGGAGAACGAGAGAAGAGATGGGAATGAAAGAGGGAGAGGGAGAGAAGAGAATGAAGGGAGGAGGGAGGGAGGGAGGGGAGAAGAGAGGAGAATGCGGAAAAGGGGAGAAGGAAGAGTCTGGGGTGAAGGGAAGGAGAGAGGTCTTGTGAAATTAACAGAGGGAAGGGGAGGAAGGTATGGAGTGAGGGAAAAAGAGGGGTGGGGGACAATGGGGAATGAAAGGTAAGAGAAAGGGAGAAGATGTATGTAAAGGAAAGAAGAAGAAGAGCCAGGGGTGTGGAGGGGAGGGGATGGAAGAGGGGTGAGGGAAGGGGGGTGGATAGAAGTGGCGAGGGCAGGGGAGGAGAGGGGAATGGAAGGGAGGGGATGGGAAGAGAAGGCAAAAGAGTAGTAAGGAGAAGGGAACGAAGAGGGGGAATGAAGAGAGGTTAGGGGACGGAAGAGCGAATAAGGTGAGAGAAGGGAAGCAAGTAGAGGAGGGGATGGGAAGGAACGGGAGAGAGAGAGGGTGGGGGAGAGATCGGCAAGGGAAGAGGAGAATCGAGAAGAAAAACGAGAGTAGAAGGGGTTGGAGGAAAGGAAAGCAAGGGGTGAGTAGTGAGGGAGGAAAGGAAAAAGAAGAAAAGGAAAGGAAAGGAGGAGGGAAGTAGAGGGGAGATGAAATGAAGATTGGAAGAAAAAAAATAAGAGGAGGGGAATGGACAGAAAAAAGGGAAGAGAAAGATAAGGAAAGGAGGTGGAGAATGGAGGAGAGAGGGAAGGAAGAGAAGAAAAAAATAAAGGAGAGAAAGGAAAGAAGAGGAGAGGTGTTAGGGTTGGGGGAGGAGGAGGGGAGTATTACCTCATTTAGCTTGGAAGGGGGGAGTGGGGAATGGGGGTGAAGCCATTGTTATCTATTGTTCTCTCTCTCTCTCTCTCTCTCTCTCTCTCTCTCTCTCTCTCTCTCTCTCTCTCTCTCTCTCTCTCTCTCTCTCTCTCTCTCTCGTTCAGTATGAAATAACATAAGACATCAACAATTAGAGAGAGAGAGAGAGAATTATAATCATTATTAGTAGTCTTTAATGTTTAACACAATTGCACGTTTTGCACCTGAACAGTTTCACGTATGTCAGAATAATGTCATGTGCAGATTTTTGGGGGGATTACGGAAGTACTGAAAATTGTCAGAATAACAGCTGCGTTTCAGAAATTGGCATCGGTCTCCACTAACTCCTTCGATTCGCTGTCCAGAATTTGTGCATCCACCGCACGATTTTATGCTGACTGGGATAGACATCTTGAGAGAGAGAGAGAGAGAGAGAGAGAGACCTTCAGTACAGGCGACCATTTCACTCCGATGACGTATTTTTCGGTTTATATTTGCTACCTGCAGACGATTTTCTTAAGGTCAGGAGAGACTTATCGAACTGGAGGGGTTAGAATTGGCTTGCATCATTAACGTAACCCCTTCAGCACAAAAGGTCCTCCTGCGTAAAGTCGCTTGTACGTAGCAAGAAAAAGAAAAACAGTAAAATGAATCATCAGACGTAAGTTGATAAGGCCTTAAAGATTATGTATTCATGCTGACTCCTGACGATTTTATTCAGCGCCTGGGAGTGAAGGGATTGTTATACTGTTCTTTCACCTTTGCTTGGGGGAGATTTTCGATGTTTTGCAGATTATTACGGCTTTACATCCTGTCCATAACACCTGTTTTGGGACTGGCGCTGGCATGGTGTCAATTTCTTGTTACAGTTCGTCATTGAAGAAGGCGAGATCATACTAACAGAGCAAGATAAAGGGAAATTAGTGTAACAGACTTCAGTTAGTACAATAAAGACCATAGTTGATCATTTTGTACAAATTTGAGTACCAGCAATTAAACATGTCGGCTAGGCTAATTGGATACGGTACTAAATGTGGACACGAGGAATGGCAATAAATGAATAAATAAATAAACAAAAATTGAACATTTAATCAGCACCATCAGCTAAGTTGTTGATATAAAATTTAAACATTAAGAAGTTAGTACCTATATAAATATAAATATAATTAAATAAATAAATACGTTAAATAAATCAATGAATAAATAATTTGTGTGTGAGTGTGTGGTCAGAAAGATTGAATACTCAAGGATGAAGGGGTTGTGTATCTTTGCCAAGTTAGAAGTTTGAACTAATGCATTATATACAGTGTTGGAATTTCTAAGTGTGGGATAGAGAGGAGAATTCGGGAGTTTGGTTGGTGAGTGGATGGACATGTCGATTTTGATGGATTCAGCAGTCATAGTTCTCCTTTTATAATTTCCTGTTCCTGTATGATACCCACCTTATTTATTATATTGTAGTTCTTCCACCTTAACTTGGCAGACATACTCGTCCTTTTGCTGCTTCCTGTACCTAGTGGCAATAGACGAGAATACCCTGGCTCTGCATCATATTGGACTTTTTCACGACCAGAATCATATTTTACTGTAAACCTCCTGTTGCAGCTCAGTAATGGAGATGAAATAAAGCAGTTTTTACCCAGAATAATGTGGACACGGTATAGTGGGAATTAGTTAAGGATGGTGGTGACTAAAATGAGTCATTTCCAGGAGAAAGACTGTAAAACTGTGCTAATTAGAGAGAGAGTGAGAGAGAGAGAGAGGCAGGACTGTGTTAAAGTTTACGCCAGTCATGCAAAACAACAGATGCACGTGGTGGATGATAGTCAGGGAAGCCATTGCCATAGCCCATTCACACTCATTTGTGTCCTGTTTTAATCCGACTACCGCCAGACGATTTCATTAAAAAAAGAAAAAAGAAGAAGAAGAAGAAAGTAAATGGTTTATAGCCTACTACACTTTACCCATTTGGACCATTTTGCTTTGTTTTATTCCGATTACTGACAGACGACTTTAGGCTATTCAGCTTCAGGAAAACCTCTGGCCAAATGTTTTAATGAAACCTCAGTAACCTTAATACGTCCCATTCATATCTCTGTATCTTATCGTCCTGTTCTGACCTCCGTCTAATAATTTTATTCAGTTACGGAGAACACCGAATCAGAATAGGGTATGTTGAAATGATGGGCGATTGGAGGTGTGTTTCATCTTCCTACGGTAGCCTACTTTTAGCGCCAGTGATAGGTCTAATCTTTGTGTTTTCTCCCATTTTTATCTGTTTTGATCCTACCCACATCATTTATAACAGTGACAATAGAGCTGTGATAAAGATAAACCAAGAATTTCGAAGGGTTGAATGATGAGCGAATGGAGGTGTGGCTAACATTTCATAGCACACTGTGATGATATTTCTCCTACATGGGTTTTCCTTTTCATGTTTCTGGATACTGCTAACCCAGCTTGTTAGTGACGCCACCTCTTTCTCACATTATCACATTGGGAGACACGTATATAGGTACCTAGATGGAATGGTGATGAAGTTAAAGTAAAAGAATTTTTCTTTTTCTGTCGCCGTAAGTGAATAACATGTTTTGACACTTGATCAAGCGCTACACGACTGTATTATCTTCAAATGTCACAGGTCAGATTCAGAAAAAGACACAGAACATGAACCAAAAAAGTGCATATCGTCCGTTCGTAAAAAAGAAAGAAAAAGAAAAGAAAAACAAGAAAAAAGCAGCTATATCTAGTCTGCCAACACGGGGTCAGATAGAGTATGTCTCGTAAAATCGTAACGAATTCGCGCAACATTTCCCGAGTCGCGATCAAAGCTAGTTCCCTGCAGGCCTTTTATCTGAGCTACTGGCCACCTGTGCCATATTGGTTCCAGAGGCGCCTTATCCGGGGTTGTGTGCTGTATTTTCGTAATGTTTATATGGCTATAATGTGAGGTTACGCCATTTTGGTTCCAGTGGTGACCTTATAAAGCTTGCAGACAGTCATGTGTACACAGCTGAGCCAAGGCTGAAGAGTGCATATAGGTCCAAAATGGCGTCGTTGGCCAGTATAGTACCTTGCAGGCCCGAGGGCGGAGGAATACCACCGTCACTTGAACTGTCGTGATCCGCCGATAAAACAAGTTCGTACACCTTGCTTCTCCCTGAAGGTACACTTGCATTTGGTTTATGGTGGCTTTCCTTATATGCTTACCGTGCCTTCGTATCTACGCCAGGTCTCTCAGCCGCGTCTTAATGAAATATTTACCGAAAATGGAGTGATATTATGAGAGATGAAGGTGGGGTGATGGCGGAGTTGGTTTTTGTGTATTCCTCCGCGCTCTGCCAGATCTTTCACAGCTCCTAATTCTCTCAAACGCGCTTCGTAAAGGCGGTTTTTGTGGCTGTTTTGAGTTTATGACGAGCCTTCAGTTGTTATAACCCTAGTTTTTGCTCTGGAACGAGTAAGTGCAGCTGTAGCGAGAGATAGCTCTCCGTCCCTCTCTTTCTGTCTCTCTAGTTTTGTGCACAGGAGTTGATTCGTGGAACTAAATGACCGACTTTTACGAGCTTTTCTGCCACTAACATTTGCCTGACTTGTTCTGCATTGCTACCAGTTTATATTTAAAGGCCGGGGGTTAAATAGCGCTAGTTAGTTGAGCAGGAAGGTGGAAGGGAGGACTGCAGTTGACTTAAAAAGGTGCTTGGAAAGTCTAGAAGGCGGACTCGGATAGGATGGAAAGAAGACTGATAAGGGGCTGCCTGGAGGTCTCTTTTGTCACGACCACCCTGGATGAACTCTGGGATTAGACGCCCGGCAATAGATGAAGAGATAGAGCAAGACCATATTCAGGATTGTGTGGGGGGGGGGGGCAAGGGATGGGTGAGGTGTGTTGTTGGCTGTTAAGGGATGGAGACAGCGTGAGATCAAATTAACCCCACCCCTTCCTTCTCCTTACGTTGTTTTTATGGGTGACTCATGAGAAGAAAGAATGAAATAATTACAGTAATGGCGATAATGCCGTACTACTACTACTACTACCACTACCACTACCACTACTACTACTGACAGCACTGAAGATAATAATAGGAAGAGGAAAACATGGAAAGGAATTGTACGAAAAATATTATTCAACCTAAACTATTTTGGGAGGGAAATAAACAGTACCCTACCTCCGTGTTGTGGTGAGCATAATATGTACCAAGCATCTCTTCCTTACCAGTTCATTCTTGTGTACTGTGAACACTGTTTCCATAGCAGCCATTTCATACGTTTTTGTCAAGGTTAATATGACTAACTCAAGCTCCTTTGCGTCATGGAAAACCATTGTATGACAAAGGCTTGAGAAGATATGAATAACACAGAAGAGACTATACCGGTAAATTTATATTTGTACGATTACAGTTATCCTACCATACACATTCTACATGCTTTCCTGTTTCTCTCTCTCGAATCGCGATCCCCCCCCTCCCCCTCCCGATGTGTTATGATAAACTGGGGAGAAATATGGATGATGATGATGATGATTAGTCTGCACAAAAAACAGTAAGGAAGAAATGCTAAGGACCCTTCTGAAGTTCACAAGAAAACTGCCCTTCCTCTGACTTGGCTGTGTCCCGAAAGCTTTTGTTTGGTACGGCCTTGGCAAGGGTTACGGTTTTGTATATACGTGGACACTCTCAAGAATTTCGTTGGGAGAGTTTCGTAGGGGAATGTTAAATTAAGCAGGTAAATAGAGATGGATGGATAATTAGATAGATAAACCCAGATAACGAGACAAACATATATGAAAGGAGCAGTAAATAAAGATAAGAAGATGCAGTTAACTAAGAGACTTATATAGCACCATAGTCTGTTTTACTGTGTTTTCATAGGCAGCCAGGTTTTAGCCCTTAAAGTTCAAGTATGTTTTCTGTTTTATAACAAGTTTTTTGACTAACCTGAAGTATTTGAACTTTTTACCTCATTTGCACTTCTTATTGGTCTTCTTTCTCCTGGGAACTTCTTACTTTGTATTCCATTAGCATTGGATAACATGTTAATTTAGCCTTTTCTTTGTCATTTTACTTTACTTCTCAGTATTCTTTAT
>JAGKTI010037405.1:0-10899 GCA_018397915.1 Birgus latro | reverse complement strand
ACACACACACACACACACACACACACACACACACACCTTCTCTGTAACATTTCCCTTCATGTCACAGCTCATCCCCTGCTTGTCCTTGAGAATCATCTCCTTCAGTCGCTGGATAATGCTCTCGTCGGCCCAGGTGTCGGGGTCGTGCAGAATGTCGAACAAGGTCTTCTTAGCGTATTCTGCCGGCAGAAAACGGAGAGAAAAAAAAATTGGAGACGAAATATGGCCCGTATTCTTAAAATTAATCCTTTCTCAAAACTTTCCCTATCCGTAGAAGGAGCTTTCTATTTGATCGGTATCCAAACAGATTCCCTCGGAACGGAAGGGAAAATGTTCAGGTTGGTAATCCTGTTAAGCTAAAACGACCCATCCTGCTGATATTGGTATGGTGGAGCATTAGATTTATAAACTAATACATCAAAACACGATTATCTCGTGCTGGATAATGAAAACATATTAATTCTGAGATGTGGGAGGTCGCCACCAGATCCATACTGTTGGTTTGTATCCAGCCATAAATGCCACTGGCCAACACCACAGCGGTTTTCACTCAAGACAGTATTTTGATCATAGATTATATTCTAGAAATATTATTATCTTTAATGTTGTTATTCGTAAGTATAAGAATCACTTGTTAATGTCCTCCTCATGTACTGGCATGGCGGCGCTCACTTTTTTTTTTCTTTCTCTCTACCTGGAAGACATGAGCCGAACCGCTCGAATGACCTTGATGGCAGATTTTCCTTTTCCGGGCAAATTGTTTCTTGAAAAAAAATGTCGTGTGAGCCTGGGCATAATGTATTAGATCTGTCCGGGTCAGATCATAAGATTGGATGAATAGCAGATATAGCACGTCGTCTGCTCTTTTTATGTCAAGCTAAACATCTCAGTCGACTTGGGTAACTTTTTAAATGAGATACAAATAGCACTTAAAAATCAGTGCATCGTTGTAAATCATATTAATAAAATTGTACACTACCTTCCACCGGCATTTTAAATATATTTAAGACAAAAAACAAAAACAAAGAACGCACAATAATTGCAAAGGGATTTTTGAAGAGACGGGTCAACTGATCCCTTAAAGTTTCAACAGTTTCGACTGCTCGAAGGGAAGACCTTGCCCTTCGAGCAGCTCAGAAAGAGGAGGAGTTTTTTAAAAATACCATTTCTGCGAAGGATGTTCTTCCCATGCATCTAAAAGGGAAGGAAAAGTTTAAAAATACAGGTGTAAGTGAGCCAGGGTAATATTAACGAGTGAGCCCGGCAAGACCCGACTGTCACACTAAGCAGAAACTAATACTGCAACTTTATTCCTCTGTGAAGTAGAGCTGAACTTCTTCCTGCATGTGATACATTCATTCAGTTAATTTTGTTTTCAACTAAAACCCCCCATAAAGGCGTAGGAACCCCTTGGAATCAATGAGTTTTCTTAGGAAATGTCGGAGTTGGTGAACGCATCAATTACGAAATCAGATTTGTAAAGGATTTCCATCGCAACGCTGTTCTTTGGCATCAACCCAAGCAATTAAATATCGGAGATTCCACCTATAATTTAATATAACGTTTTTGCTACGTTTTGGTGGTGAAATCACGAAGAGAAAACACCCCATTTCTGACTTTAATCATCTCATCAATAACCAAGTCTTTATCGTTTCAGTTTCGTCGACATGGCAGGTTGGCAATGGAGTTTGTAGAATTTAGCACGGCGCCTCGCTTTACACCAGCACTCGCGTACCTTTGGAACCTATGTTGCTCACACAAACCCTAAGCTACATTAAGAACTTCGGTTTTCTTCGCTTCGTAATATGTGTTCCACAATACTCAATCAACGAGTCAATATTTAATCAATAGCCAAAAATCATCCACGGAGAAATCATTCAGGGGATACGGCCTGTTTCTTGTTTTCATCCTGTGATTGATATATCAGAGGGAAATTGTGGTAACATATTGTTTCACATTTCTGAAAGGTATGTTTCCCCCTAATTTCTTTTAAAATAAATAATTACTGCTTGGAATAAATTTTCACTTTGATGGGTTTGAGACCCTCCCAGCAGGCAGTAACCTGCATAGCTCACAAACTAGAATTAGGGCGCCCACTCTGATAAGGTTAATTGATCCACACGGTGACATGATATCACTGACGTGACGTGTAAATAAGCGATAGAAAACCGATCTCGCAAATGTCATCATTCCGGATTTTTTGTGCAGGCGCCCCATGCCGTCCCAGGCAAGATGTCTCCCATACCTAAATCCACCCCTGGTTATAGTTCTTTCTCTTTCACCACAGTTACCTCATCATGGGAGCAAGAGATGCCACGAGACAGTAAGAAGGTTGGAGAAGAGGGTGACAGAGTTAAGACTCATTAGGGTACCAGTGCTGTTAATGAGAAGAGATTCCTCGTGTGCATGTACAGTTGGTAACAAATACCTTGTTGCATCTCTTGTTTTTCTCTCCATGAAATCTGAAAATGAATCTGGTGAATCCAAAGCAAACGAACCCGATAAAACTGACATGTGGTAAGAACAAAAAAGTCGTCATTGTTATTTGCTGCGAATTCATAAGGTTGATTGTCAAAGTCCATGAAAACAGAAGCATTAGAGGGGCAGGACTTTTGTTAGTGACTCTACTTACAAGAAACGTGGCAGTTCACTATCTCCAGCCCCAACGTCCCCCTCTCACCAAACCCTCCTGTTTCCTCACTCCTTCCCAACACGAGCTTGAAGGTGTAACTGGCGGCCCAGCATCCCCCAGATACCAACACGATAAGGTAAACCCCAGGTCTGACTCACTTTTAGACCATTTGGCAATGAAGAGAGTACAAATCGGGCCTAGACTGCTGCGCTCCCCAGTATGGCAACTTTTCCAGACGTGGGCATGATTCTTCCAGACCATGTATCATTAGCTGGGTCTGAATAAAACCATCTGAGAGTAGCAAGAATAAGTAGCATAATGAGTTACTCACTTTCAGGGCCCTTGGCAGTCAAGCGGCGGTAGATCTTGCTGAACTTAACCTCCTGCGCCTCCGACACGTTCCCCGATAGGTAATTCTCCACTTGGCTCTGCTCTAGGTCAGCGTCTATCTCTTTCACACTGTTGAGATGTGAATCAGAGGAGAAAATATGAATAATGAAAGATTTAAGTACAAAGCTCCAGATGGGGAAAGGTGGATCTACATTTCCTTGGCAGTTGAGACGTGAATCAAAGAAGAAAATACGTGAACACTGAAAGAGATGTAGGTACGGACACAATTATGGATGAAGAAAGGAGGAGAATATGATGGATAACAGAAGGAAAGGCTGATTGAATCGTTGAGATGTTATTCGGAGGAAAATGTATGATTAATGTGGGAAAAGTGATCCTGATGATGATGGTGGTGATGGATGAAGAAAGGCATGAAAGGGGATGAGAAAGGCTAGATTTACGCCTATCGACTGCACGAAATTCATTGAGACAGACAATGTATCTTAAGATATATTTCTAATAGTGTGTATGTCTGTTCTTCCACTTCAGAAATTAAAGGGGAACTATCTAGAAGGCTCCAAAAAGATCTGACAGAAATAATTTATTACAAGGAAGTTAATGGTCTAGCTTAAAATGGGTAGGATGGTGGGCGAATGTCAGGTGGGTGAGTGGATGGGTAGGTTGGCATAAAAACAGGCTGGGTGGGTGTCATGGGGCAAAGTCGGGCAGTGTGCGTGGGAGAGTGGGTCGATAGGATGGGTAGGTGAGTGGACTGGGTAGGTGGATGAGTAGGGTGAGTGGGTGGGTGTAGCTGGTCAAGTTGGGTCTGTGTGGGTGGGTGAATGGGTTGACAGGATGACAGGATGGACAGGTGGGTTGGTAAGTGTGGGTGGATGAGTTGGTAGGTGGGCAGGGTGGAAGGGTTGTTGAGTATTGAAAAAATAGGTCCATGGTGTGAATAGGTCCACAGTAGGAATAGGTCCATGGGGAATATATCCCTGGAAATGGGCCCTATGGGGAATATAGGTCCAGTAGGTAAACTGGAACTCCCAAGGGTCCCAGGCATTGCCGGTATGCATGTCGTAGAATGTTACCCAGGGATCACGAGAGCCTTGTTAGTTATTGCTGAGTCTCAGTTTTCCCCTAGAATACAATCGGCAGCAGTCGAATTTAAAGACAGCTAGCCAGTTCTATTGCTGGATGAACAGCGACAAATGGAAACCAGCGTCGTCCAACATTTTGACAGGCTAAAGATGAGAAGGGTTTGTGACTGATGAAAAATGTGACTGATGAAAGAGGAATGAGACAAGGGATGGGACATGAAGCAGAGGAAAAAATACGATGAGTGAAGGATAATGCTGCAAATACATAAATCTCCACATGGAAAAGTGGACCCTGTTTTTCTCTCAGTTCTCTTTTTTTATATTATTATTATTCTCTCTCTCTCTCTCTCTCTCTCTCTCTCTCTCTCTCTCTCTCTCTCTCTCTCTCTCTCTCTCTCTCTCTCTCTCTCTCTCTCTCTCTCAAGTTAGCAATATAATCTTTATAACAGATAATGAACTTACCTCCACTTATCCTTTTTTCTCCTGAAAAAGGAAAAAAATATATTAGTAATGTTTCTCTTACTCAGATTGCTATTCTCCCAACTCACAATAAATCCTGTACTCTTATTCATATGGTTATATTAACATATCTTTCATCCAGTCCTCTATTTCCCCATCGGGAGTGTAGGGGCCAGACGCTAGGCTGCTTAGTCTGGATATTTACGGTGAGAGTGACCAGTCACTTTTTCCTGAGTAGGATAATGCCATTATGTTAGAAATAAACCCCAATCCCTCCTCTGATGGAAATCCTTATGGTCCACATCCGATTGGAGTCCCGTAACCCACTAAACCACAAGGCATTTATTTCATGGTAAGGTTAACACCCAACACAGTAAATGGTTTTTTGACCTGCATGAAAACATTTAACTTGGCATTCAATGTAGAATCAACTGAATTTAGCACTTAATCAGGCGAGTGGATGTGGGCACCCTAACCTACCACAGAATGCCAATACCAACAAGGTATGATAACTGACAATTGTGGCATGACTTGTATGCCTAAAATTACAAAAAGAATGGCTTTATATTTCATCATTCATTTGCAAACGGTTGTGAAGAACCTTCCTGACCCTTCCTGCACTAAATATTTTCCCAGTAATTCTGTTAGAGATCATGCAGGTGTGGTATCCCACTATTGTGGATTTCATGGTTTGCTTAAGCATATTGATGAACGTCGAGTGCTACTCAGGGTTTACACGTATTTGCTTGAAGTACACTCCCATCATACAATAAAAACTACACTCTTGCCCAGCCTTTGTTTCATGGCTAACCACACGACAGTTGTATAGGCGGCAGCGTATAGGCAGGGGCAAAAATTCATCCACCATACCACTGCCAGCCTCTCTACACTTAAAAATAATAGCCCGGAGGAAACTGAAAAAAAAAAACATGTGAAATATTGAGACTTTTTGTCTCTGTATGTGACTATCCCTATAGTTACTCCTACCTAACCATACGTAACCATTTCAGTCCAGTGTTGTATTTCTAGTATATTTTTGCTACTTCCAGGCGCTTTGCTTGAGTTTTGCTAAGAATTATTCCTCCAGTTCGAAAAGTCAGCTTCAAGTAAAATGTAATTGTGTGGTAGCAGAAGTAATTTTTTTTGTTTTAATGCAAGGAAGAAGGAACCAAAGGCCACGGGCCTGCATACTGTTCCTTCCAAGAAAAAGCAAAAACAATACAAAAGAGAGCCAAATTCAAGATCCGTTCGAGATGCCTGGACACACTGCGTTTGAAAGACTGGAGGTCATAGGAAGTAGGAAATACAGACAGAGGAAGACAGTTCCAGAGGTGACTAGTTGCATAAATGAAGGACTGGGAGTAACGGTTAACTCTTGCATTAGAGAGTTGGACAGAAAAGGGATGAGAGTTTGTTGCTAGACGGGTACTACGTGCCCGTCGTAGAGGTGGAGGGATGCAAGCAGACAGTTCAGAGGAACAGTGACCATTGAAGTAGCGATAGAAGAGAGATAAAGATGCAACAGTGCGGCGAAGAGACAATGGTTGAAGGGAATCAGTAAGAGAAGGAGAGTTAATGAGACGAAAAGCCTTTGACTCCACCCTATTGAGAAGAGCTGCATGTGGGGAGCCTCCCCACACATGAGAGTTGTACTCCATACACTGGTGAATAAAACCCGTGTACAAGGTCAACAACTGTGCAGGGGTAAAGAAAGTTCGGAATCGGCTTAGCACACCTTCTTTCTTGGAAGCAGAGTTGTACTCCATACACGGGTGAATAAAACCCGTGTACAAGGTCAACAACTGTGCAGGGGTAAAGAAAGTTCGGAATCGGCTTAGCACACCTAATCTCTTGGAAGCAGATTTCACAAGAGATGTAATATGTTCTTTCCAAGACAAATCCCGAGTGAATGAAACTCCAAGCATGTTCAAGGATGATGCAGGACATAACTGTTCATTATTAAACATTAGTGGGTAATCCTGAGGAAGATTTTGTCGGGTTGATAAGTGTAAGAACTGAGTTTTTGATGCATTAAAAATAACAAGATTATTTTTATCCCAATCAGAGATACGAGCCAAGTCAGACATTAGGTGTGCCATAGCCTCATGGACGTTGTGGAAACCGAATGGAAAGGTGAAGGGTGGAATCGTCAGCATATGAGTGGATAGGGTTAGATGTACAGCTTAGAAGGCCATTGATGAATAAAAGGAAGAGAGTTGGTGATAGGACAGAGCCCTGAGGAACACCCCTGTTGATAGGTCTAGGAGAGGAACGATGGCCGTCTACAACAGCGGCTATAGAACGACCAGAAAGGAAGCTAGAGATGAAGGCACAGATAGAAGGTAGAAGGATAGAAACCGTAGGAGGGCAGTTTGGAAATTAAAGATTTATGCCAGACTCGATCGGAAGCCTTTGAGATGTCAAGTGCAATGGCAAAACTTTCGCCAAAGTCGTCAAAGGAGTCTGACCAAGAGTCTGAAAGGTAGGTGAGAAGATCGCCAGTGGAGCATCCCTGACGGAACCCATACTGACGATCAGAAAGAAGGTTGTGACAGGAAAGATGCTTTAAAATTTTTCTGTTAAGGATTGACTCGAAAACTTTTGAGACACAGGATGTTAAAGCAGTTGGACGATAGTTAGAGGGTTGGGAATGGTCACCCTTCTTTGGGACTGGCTGAATGAGAACAAACTTCCAGCAAGAAGGAAAGGTACAAGTTGAGAGACAAAGGCGAAAGAGTTTACCTAGGCAGGGTGTAAGCACAGAAACACAGTTTTTGAGGACAACAGGAGGGACTCCATCAGGCCCATATGCCTTGTTAGTATTGAGGCCAGTGATGGCAGAAAATACATCAGCTGAAGAAACTGAACAGAAGAGGTCAAATAATGAATGTAAGCACAAGATTATACTCATGAACTGACTTCTGTTATTAACATGATTAATTAAACTGTTATATTTTACGTCCTTACTATTTTTGATTGAGAGGATATTGAAACCATCAGAGTGTAGGGTCTCGAAGCTCTGGTATTGTAGGCCAGAACATTGAGGCGTAGGAGACCGACCTAGACCCCTGGTAGTGTTTGACATGACAGCATATCGTCTTCTAGCCTTTTCTAAGAACCGTAGCTCATAAACTAAAGCCATTTCCGACCCGAAAGCTCTACCACAAGATCAACAGGCGTCCATGCAGGAAACTGACTAGGTAAATTAGGTAGGCCTTTCATATTATGGAAATTTCGTGTCATAAAAGCAACAGAACCTTTGGGGAAAAATTATTTGGTCCTAGTCTCCCCCAGATTCCCCCCTTGTGACCCCCCAATGCCTACTTTAACCACCCCAGTCTTGCCTTAAAAGTACTGAGCAATGATACCCACGTTTAGAAACTAACTAACCTAAAGTGTGATGTCCTGGTGTGAAAGTGTGACTGAAGTGTGATGTCCTGGTGTGAAATTGTGACTGAAGTGTGACTGAAGTGTGACTGGTGTGAAAGTGGGAGGAGGTGATTCAGAGGTTGAGTGAGGTACGTACATATCTAGTGTGCCCATCCATAGCCTGGCTTCTGTGCCTCTTCCTGTGACTCTGCGTCCGACGGCAATCCCACAAAATCATTTGCAGTCAGCACCACCCCCCATCATTACTAGCTGACTCATGAGGTGAGGCTGGAGGTTAGTGCCTGGCTGCACAAGGTAGTGAGTCACAAGCCTTCGTTTGCGGAGGTTAACCTTTTCTGCTATGAGGTTCTTGTAATACTGAAGAGCTTTTTATATGCTGGTAATCACTTCATCCCATTTTTGCCTGTGACTTCAGGTAAACAAAACAAAAAAACTTTTAGGGAGTTTGGCAGCAGAGACGATACTCAAGCTGCAGGACTCGATTACTTGCTTCTGGTGTTGGAGACTATTTAGTGTCAGTGCTTTCATTTATTGAAGTCATTTCCATGACTGTTTCCAGGGTCGCCACCTTAGCCGCTGTCACATTTGCTACTTTTCGATTCTCTGTTTCCATTACCAGCTTCCCACAAGATAGTCTCTTTGCAGCTGAGAGCACCTCCTCTGTAAAAGTCTCAGGAGATTGTACTGCCACTTTCAGGAGAAGAGAGGACAGGTGGGGTGCCAGGGTTCTTGATGTGTGATTAATCATGGCGTCACTGGCATCGCTTCAGACCTCCGGGAAAAACTCGAGAGCCTTTCATAGGCTGTACTGTTTCCGGAAATATGTGCTCGTGACATTTAGAACACTTCCATCACCACTTCCATCTCTCTCAGCATTTCCATCACAGTTGCCAGCATTGATTTCATTACGGTTTCCATCATTTTTTTTTTAACTAGTATTTCTATCACTGTTTATCGAATCAGGTTCATTGATACCTGAATCATGAGAATCTTCTGCATCCATGTTCATCAGTTATAGCTTGTCAGGCTACGCAGGTGGAAGTACAATTTTTACTGCAAAATTCATCCTATAAGTCGTCACTGTCTTTTGGTCAGTGGGTTGGATGATCGACGTGATGTCGAATGGTATTAATATCACGTTCACACTAAGGTGCCGATCGTCTAGGGAGGTGGGGTGTCTGGGGTACGATCTCCCAAGAACAACACCTTGAAAGTAAACGGAACTGTTTGCATTTCCTCAGCCTCTGAGACAAAGTGGCAGTCAGACTAGTCCGGGCATAAAGTCAGCATCATCCAGCCCTTTAGTTATGGTCCCAGTACACTCCGGAATCCTTCATACTACTAAGGCAGTTAAATCAGCCAGGGTGCAACAGGCATGACGAAGGGTTTGAGTTTGTGACTCTCAGAAAGGTTGATCACGAGATGAGAAATTCTTGACTTGTTCGGCTTGCAGCGTCTTCCTTATTAGTGATCTTTAGTGATGTATGTAGAGTTTGGCATTAATCACCAAAATAAAACTGTCTTGTCCAGGTTCCTGTAACTCGGGAAGATATTTACAGCGCTGGGTGGTAACCATATAACCAGATAGTGAGGTGTTGTGGAGTCTACTATTGTTCCCTTGTTAAATAGGTAGGGGGACGCAGATGCGGCGTTCAGTAGGGAACCAAACCTCCACGCTCCACACTCTTTCCCGGACCTTGCTGTCGCGAGGCGGTGTCTGCCGCAAGGAAACATCTGTTCATTGCATGGGACGGTTCAATAGGGACAGTTGCTTGTCTGCGGTTGATAGTCTGCTAGGCCAGAAAGACCTGGGTTACTCAGCTACAGCAACAAAAAGCGTCTGGTGGGCGTGGGTGCTTCTTCTACATATTTGTATTCCCGGCATTAAGAACTGGGAAACTGATTGATCTTGTGTACCACTGGAAAAATCCAAATGTACCACTGTTGGTGCCTGACAGTCGGGGACAATACGGGTAGTTGACCAAATATTCTGTCCTAGCTGCAGGTTGCCATGCTATTGTCCAGATGACGAAGTCTTGTATGACCTTGTCGTGCTTAGTGGATTCTTTGTTATGAGCTGATCTCAGGTTTTTCGTCCACTCTGTTATATTATGTGATTTTTTCCCTGGGAGTTATTAAGTTGCAGGTTACTGGTTTAGCATATTAAAAATGAACTTGCAGTTCCTTTTGTAACATTTTTACAGCACCTGATAAGGTCTTTTTTTTTTTTTTTGTCATTTGCTAGTGGGTTGTATCAGAATTTTGAGATGGACTTATATTACTGCCTTTTGAATGCCCTTTCCAATTATACAACTTTTATGCCCATACTCCTGTAACTAACAATGTTTACCCAATGACTTACTGTTTTTTTTTTTCACTGACAGTGTGGATAACCTGAGCGTGTCTGCCATTAAGACGAAGGAGGATTTGACACCTCAAGCGTCAGAATCAACCAATAACTGCGACCTGTTGAGCACGAACGAACGAACAGACGGACAAACCAATGGACAAACGGACAGGCAGAAAGATTTCATTTTGTCTTAGCCGCTCAAAGCTCTGAATTTCGTCTCCGGGAACACTTCTGCTTTTTACTCTCCTCTGTTGGCTAATATCCCAAGGTGAGAGAGGCTTGGTATGATTTTGTCCATAGATGATTCTCTTTGATATAATGCTCCAGGGAAGAAAGTGGTGGACATGACCTAAGTGTAAAGCAGACGCAATGGAACAGTGAGCCAATTTTTGCCCATTTATGTATCATAGTTTGGAAACCCATGGGTGTTGTTCATTAACTTTCTTTAATTTATGTTGTGTATAAGACTGCTTGTCTGGACTTCTGTCTTCACTCAGAGAGTCGTGTTATTACTGGCAAGATATAATGTGCAGAACAACTTGGCGGTAAAGAAGTGTTACGAAATCTTCAACGCCAGTTAGAATACGGGTCATGCAGCTATCAAACGCTTCACCACGAAACAAGTGTGTATGGTA
>JAGKTI010037404.1:526-10899 GCA_018397915.1 Birgus latro | reverse complement strand
GTGTGTGTGTGTGTGTGTGTGTGTGTGTGTGTGTGTGTGTGTGTGGCTGCACGGAAAACTTTCGGATATATAAAGGATAATGACCTGAAGTCAGTGTTGCATAAAGTTTGCCCATTAGCGTGGTTCATAATTAAGCAGTCGACTTCGAGAATGAAAAATCATTATGACAGTCTGCGCCTCCACTTACTGCTTTATTTTGCTTGTTGACTATCACGGAGAAAGTGGAACATAATAACAATTTACCTCAATTTAGCAACAATAACAACATCACTATTTGCGAGTAATACTGCAGGGTCTGTAAATAGAAATTAATTCGTTCACCTTGGTCGATGAGAATGATATAATTAAAGATCTCCGAAAATTTAAGACACCCTTCAGCATGAGAGATGAAATCATTCCGAACTGTGCCTCCAAATCACACCGTCTGTAATCACTCTGTATCATAACTGTTTCTAGAAAACATAGCATTTTTTTTTTTTTTTTTGACATGCCAAGTACTCCACGAGGAGAGAATAGACAGCACTGTATTGAAATGGAATACTTTTAACCTTCACGCAACAGTCACTCCTAAACTAAAATGATATCGCAAGTATGAAATAAATATAAGTATTATGCCACCGTGCTAAAAGAGTTAAGAGACTGCTTCTAACACTTTCAGTACTAAGTAGATCTTTTCTAGGCTAAAAAATAATTTACAGTTAACCAGAATTACATCTTGGTAACTAAGGGCTGGGTGTACTTGAATGTTTGTTTGTGAATGTGTTGATTTTTAACTTGTCTTGCGGCGTGCGTTGATGAATGGGACTTACTGCCATCTGCTTATAATGCTGAACAATATTTTAAATGCAGTTATCTAAGTATCTGAGGGTTGAGGAATTTGAGTTTTGGATATTATTTCCGCATAAGAGACTGGACACCTCGACCGTAGTAAATGCAGAATACCTGTATGTGGGTAAACTTAATGGTGGTGGGAGGCATGGGAGGTCAGTAGAAAATGGTGTGATGTGGTAAATGAATGTGTGGGGAAATGCACCGTGCACGGTGAAAAAGAAAGAAAAAAAAACTATGCATCTCAAACTACATGGACAAGTATTTATGGCAATGCAGAAGATATGGACTGCACCACTTAACGTAACTTAACAGTCAGCGGAAAGGTTCTACTATAAAGGTTCTGTTAGAGCTACTCACTGAGGTGGAGCACGGTGATATGAAGGCTGTACCAGTGGGAGGGAACCTGTAGTTTCGTAAGAATGAGTGGATGTAGGTCTTGCCCATTGTACAGCCCAATATGGTCGCAGGTTTCTTATTACGGAGTGCGTTTTTTTGCCTATTTCAAGGATTTATAGCGGCAGTTTGTTTCATAGGGAAGGGATCATGATTAAAATAGTGATTATGGTGATGATGGTGATGACGACGATGATGATAGTGAAAATAGTAAGGGTTATGTTGATGATGGTAACGGAAATGATGAAGGTGAATGACGATAACGGTGGTGTTGTTGATTAAAACTCAACTGTTTTGTTATATTAACATTCACTAAATATTTTGCAGCACTGAGCGCCGCAGATATGAGTGACCTCTGTGTCTGACTCTCCAATCTGTGTTAACCCATATCCTTTCCCTCTATCCTCTTGTCTCCTTCTCCTTCCTCATTTTTTTTCTTGTCTACTTGAATAGTTGGCCTTTTTTATACTATCCTATAATTCCTCTTATACCTCTAATCTTTACAAGAACATTTTTTTTTTTCCAGATTTTCATTCTTGCCAACTTTTTCTTATCGTTATCATCTTTTTCTGCTAGAAACCCCTGCGTACCTTATTTAGGTTCTTTTTTTCTTTTGCCTAAGTCTGTGTTTCGCACTGCCTGTTCTCTCCTTTTCTTTCTTTTCTTATTCCCCCTTCACCACCACCACTTTATTCTCCTCCTCCTCCTCCTCCTCCTCCTCCTTCAACCCCTCCTTTTCCATCCTCTGGCAATCCATTTCATTTGTCCCCTCCCTCATGGGCACCATACTCCCACTCCCTTCCTCATGACATTCACTCTCCAGTACGCTCTCTCTCTCTCTCTCTCTCTCTCTCTCTCTCTCTCTCTCTCTCTCTCTCTCTCTCTCTCTCTCTCTCTCTCTCTCTCTCTCTCTCTCCACTTCCTTTAATCCTAATATCTTGGTCCATAGTTTTCCCTCCCAGATTCTTACCCACCTCATTATTTTTTCATTTCTACTACATCATATATCTCAATACATTCCGCTTTTTTGTCTCTTCCTACTCTCCCTTCCTCTAATTCTCCCTTTCTTCCCCCTCTCCCCTTCTCTTCATTCCTGTGCCCGTTGTAGAGGTGGAGGGATGCAAGCAGATAGTTCAGAGGAACAGTGATCGTTCAAGTGGCGATAGAAAAGAGATAGAGATGCAACAGTGCAGCGAAGAGACAGAGGTTGAAGGGAATCAGCAAGAGCAGGAGAGTTAATGAGGCGAGAAGCCTTTGACTCCACCCTATTGAGAAGAGCTGTATGTGGGGAGCCTCCCCACACATGAGAGTTATACTCCATACAGAGGCGAATAAAACCAGTGTATAAAGTTAACAACTGTGCAGAGGTAAAGAAGGTTCGAAGTCGGCTTAGCACACCTAATCTCTTGGAAGTAGATTTCACAAGAGATGTAATATGTTCTTTCCAAGATAAATCCCAAGTGAATGAAATCCCAAGCATGTTCAAGGATGATGCAGGACCGAGCTGGACATCATTAAACATTTGTGGGTACTCTTGTGGATGTTTTTGTCAGGTTGATACGTGTAAGAACTGAGCCTTTGATGCATTAACCCAAGGCATTCCGTCGACATATGGGTATGTGCCACATATTATCACGGTGACACCCAACAACGTCCCCATATGTTATGCAATTACATGGTCCGTCATTTGCAAATTTTTGAAGATTCATGGGTGATTTTTGGCAGGCGTATGTGGGAGACCTTCCTCTACCCGCCGTCAGGCAGAGATACTGCCTGGCCCAACTGATCACCCCTCTCCCCCACACGCCATTTTCTTGGCAATTCACCTGTTAGCAGTGACCTGGCAAGTAAAGATATGATGTCGTGCCACGGTCTCTCCAATGACGAAATTCACGATGAAAGTGATTCCGGAGGTGGAGGACAAAGGAATAAACAAGCTAGAGGAAGAAACAAACAGAAGTAATGAGGTGGTAATGTCGTAAAGGAAGGTGCCATATGTTGATGTGTTTGGTGAGTGAACAACGCTTATATCGCCTCTATTGTTGTGTGAAAACCAGTATACTCTTGTACTACATGTAAATTCGTACCAATTAAATAAATAAATACCTAAGTTAAAGTGGCTTGAACTAGTTACCCCTCCCACATTTTTTCTTTGAAGCCAGGCACCCTCATAGAGCATGAAAAGGTGAGGGTACTCTCACCTGTAGCAACATTCATAAGCTCAGGTGGGCGATTTATCTATGAATTTTCGATGTTTCTCACCAAAAGCTGAGGTTTGAGCCAAAAAAATATTTTTCCAAAATTGGTCGGGATTGTGTGTGTGTGTGGGGGGGGTGTCAGTAGTGGAAAATCGGCTGGGACGTGACTGGTTAAAAACAAGATTAGTTTTACCCCAGTCAGAGATACGAGCCAAGTCAGATATTAGGTGTGCCATAGCCTCATACCTTGCTTGTTGAAGTAACCTATGTTGGGAAACCAAATGGAAAGGTGAAGGGTGAAATCATCAGCTTACGAGTGGATAGGGTTAGATGTACAGCTTAGAAGGTCATTGATGAATAAAAGGAAGAGAGTTTGTGATAGGACAGAGCACGGAGGAACACCACTGTTGATAGATCTAGGAGAAGAACGATGGCCGTCTACAACAGCGGCTATAGAACGACCAGAAAGGAAGCTAGAGATAAAGGCACAGATAGAAGGATAGAAACCGTAAGCGGGCAGTTTGGAAATTAAAGATTTATGCCAGACTCGGTCGAAAGCCTTTGTGTTGTCAAGTGCAATAGTAAAGCTTTCACCAAAGTCCCGAAAGGATGATGACCAGAAGTCTGAAAGGTTGCTGAGAAGAACGGCAGTGGAGCTTCCCTGACGGAACCCATACTGACGATCAGAAAGAAGGATGTGATAGGAAAGATGCTTTAAATTTTTTC
Source organism: Birgus latro (assembly GCA_018397915.1). Classification (NCBI taxonomy): domain Eukaryota; kingdom Metazoa; phylum Arthropoda; class Malacostraca; order Decapoda; family Coenobitidae; genus Birgus; species Birgus latro. Next base: position 6,751 of record JAGKTI010037404.1, on the reverse strand, counting down.
TGTTAAGAATTGACTCAAAAACTCTTGAGACACAGAATGTTAAAGCAATTGGACCAAAGTTAGAGGGTTGGGAATGGTCACCCTTCTTTGAGTCTGGCTGACTGAGAGCAAACTTCCCGCAAGAAGGAAAGGTACAAGTTGATAGACAAAGGCGAAAGAGTTTACTTAGGCAGGGTGTAAGCACAGAAGCACAGTTTTCTAGGACAACAGAAGGGACTCCATCAGGCCCTTATGCCTTGTTAGTATTGACAACAGTGATGAGAGAAAATACTTCAGCTGAAGACATTTTAATGTCAGCCATGAGGAAATCAGAGAGGGAAAGTGTTGGAGGAAAAGCACTGGAATCGTCTAAGGTGGAATTGGAGGAGACAGTCTGAGCAAAGAGATCTGCATAATCAGTAGAAGAAATAGCTACACAGCCATCAGAGTAGAAAAGAGGAGGGAAGGATGATGAGGTAAAGTTGTTAGGAAGGTTTTTGGCAAGGTGCCAGGAGGAGCGAAAAGAATTCGATTTGTAGAGTTGAGAACATTTAGTGCGGATGAAATTATTTCTAGCAGAGCGAAGAGCAGACTTAGCACGATTCCGGGCAGAATCATAAAAAAAGATGTGATTCAAGGATGTGTTGACTCTGGTACCTTTTATAGGCCCTCTCCTCGTTGTGGACAGCATAAGAACAAGCGTGAAACCAAGGATTTCTTGCATTAGTGAGAGAGTATGAGAAGGGAATGTATGCTACCATGCCCAAGAGAATAACCTTCGTAATGAGCAAGGCACACTCAGATGGCTCCCGGCCATGGAAGCAATAATCATTCCAGAGATAATCAAAGTAGTGCTGCCTAAGGACCTCCCAATCTGCAGCACCAGAGCCAAAGTCGAAGTTTCTTTGGAGGGTCCACAGACCATACCAGAGCAATAGGACAGGTTAAGGTAATAGGGTTGTGATCAGAGGAGCCCAACGGAGAGGAAAGATAACAGTGTAAGCAGAAGGATTAGTTGTAAGGAAGAGGTCAAGTTTGATGGAGCTCTCTCCATGGCGGTCAGGGATACGTGTAGGGTGCTTTACAAGATGTAGGTTTGTTCACCAGGTGGATCAGTGAATGGAAGGGAGAACCAAAGGTGACGGTGAACATTGAAATCTCCGAGAATGGAGATTTTGGAGAAAGGAGAAATGGATAGAATGTGTTCCATGGTAGAAGTAAGATAGTCAAAGAATTTTTCATAGTCAGTAGCGTTAGGGGATAAGTAAACAGGGTAGATATATATAGTCAGAGAATGACAGGAAACCCGAAGCCAGAGAGTAGAGAATTCAGAAGAATCAAGTTTATGAACACGAGAGCAAGAGAAGTTGTTGTGTACATATACACAACAGCCACCTTTGGCTTTGAAATGAGAATAGAGGAAGTAGGAGGATACAGAAAAGGGTTTGCTATCAGTTGCCTCAGACAGCTGAGTCTCAGTTAGGAAGAGAAGGTGAGGTTTAAAGGAGAAGAGGTGGTGCTCAATAGAGTGAAAGTTAGAGGAAAGGCCGCGAATGTTACAGAAATGAAGAAGAAATTAGTCAGACAGTGATTCCAGGCAGCTCATCGAGTCGTAACCGGGACAGGGGCAGATGGTGGGGTCATTTATGGTCCCCCCCCCCTGGAATTGCGAGGCTGGGTGTTTAGATGCCATTTTTTCGTTCAAATTTTGAAGAGGAAGTGTAGTGTGTACTGTGCCAGTAGTTTGGTGCTGACAGTTAGAGAAACTTGCATTGGAGAGCATGCTGGCCTACTCTCTATGTTACTGAAACACTGACAAAGTTCAGCAAAGGGGGATGGTCAGGAACTAGTCCCGAGGGCTGATGAAACGGGAGCTCCAGCTCTCCCTGTCATCAGCTTTCCATCCACCTTGGGAGTACTGCCCTGTTCGACTGGTGCTACAATCTACTCCTCAGTGGAGGTATTTATAAATATTTGGTGATGTTTCTGATCATTTGATGTTTTTTTATTTGTATTGTTATAAAGTTATGCTAATGTTGTGTTTACTTTATAATCAAACGATGTCCATGATCAAATATCTGTGAGATCATTTTTTTCTGCAGTGCTCGCAAACAAGACACAATACACACAAGTAGTTGATTACTATGGTGATCAGCAATATACCGTCTGGAATGCGACCTCTCACTGAAAATCGTCAGAACATTATCAGTACCATTGTTGTTGTTGTTGTTGTTTTTCTGTGTACTATCGAGATACAATTGATCATATACAGTATACATGTGCTGTCACAAATGACTGGCTGAAGAATGTAATTGTAAAATAATGTCTTTAAGGGGAAGGGTGATACCCTGAAGAAAGGAAATTTTGGAGGCATATAACTTTTGGGCCAGATAATGAAGGTAATGCAGAGAGTCCTAGAATGTATAGTAAGGAAAAGAATGAGTATTGATGAGATGAAGTTTGGGTGTATGTCAGGCAAAGGGACCACTGATGCCATATTCATTGTCCAATAGCTTCAGGAAAAAACATATAGGAAAGAAAAGGGAGCTATGCATTTTTCTGAATTTAGAGAAGGCCTTTGACAGAGTCCTTATGGAGGTGGTAAAGTGGGTAATGGAAAAGCTTTGGATAGAGGATTGGCTGGTTAGAGTGGCCATGGCTATGTATGTGGGTGCTGGTACCCAGGTGAGAGTGAATGGATATTTTAGTGATGAGTTTTCCGTGAATGTTGACGTGCGTCAATGGTCAGTCTTGAGCCCCTTATTTGTTTGTCATGGTGCTTGAAGCTCTCTCATGTGACTTCAGATATAGACTCCCATGGGAGATGTTTGATGATGATGACTTGGTGCTGACTGCAGAGAATGAAAAGGATGCGGTGGAAAGATTTAGGATGTGGAGAGATAGAAGGGGGAACAAAGGTCTGAATTAAAACAAAAGTGACGCTATCTAAGGGTGGTGGTAGTACCGTCAAAACACAGAGACTTAGGCCATGTGCAGTCTGCCGCAAGGATGTGGGAAGTAACACCATCCTGTGCAGTGTTTTATGGTAAGTGGGTGCATAAGAGATGTTGTGGTATTAGAGATAGGCTGCACAATAATGTCGATTTCGTTTGTGTGCTCTCTTGACATTTAGATGACTCTACATCAGTGATATGGGATTTTTGTATGCAGCATATCTTTCCAGGTTAATGCAGTATGGTAGGCAGACCTGAGCAGGAATGGAAGAATATACTCGTATTCGTTGACTCAAACGTAGAGAAACGAAACTGTAGCGATAGATGTGTTGTGCATCCTTGAACGCGAGGCCGGGGGGGGGGGGAGACTAGGATTGTGATTGAAGAGCTGAGAGGAATGATGGGTCTTGAATGTATTGGTGCTGTGATGAGGGCGGTAGAATGAGATGGTTCAGATATACTGAGTGGATGGAAGATGGCATTTATGCGTGGAAGTTGAGAGGTGTAAATGTCAAGGGTAGGGAGTGCAAGAGGCAGACAAATAAAAAAAATGAGGCGAGTCATAGAGTGTGATCTAAGAGATGAGGAATTGAAATGGGAGACTGTCAAAGATCGAGGAGTATAGAGGGCCGACATTAGGTGACTAAGACCGACGCATCCAAGCATGTTGGCGCCTTTATAAGCGATACGATACAATACGTAAAGGTAGTAGATCGGTTATATAATTGATATTATGAGAAAAAAAAAACGGGTTAAACGTGTTGGGATAGCGGAAATGCCTCAAATCAGTGGTTAAGAAAATTTTACTGGCGTTAGCAATGAATGACGTACACCCTCCCAAAAAAGTATGGGCACTCTCATAGCACGTATCATCCTGAAACATGGATGAAACATTGTGATAATGGGGCATCCTGTAATTATAATTGCAAATATTATCTTTGGTAATCATTAGAACTCAAAATTGCAAAAGATTCACTTACTGCGTGGTATATGTTTTGAGGTACTACATTTACAGACTTGTGTGTGTCTGCGGAAGTTGCGCATATTCACAACCATCGTACCCAAAGGTCCTGAACAGTTTTTGTGCTGGTGTACAAGCAAAAACCTTATACTACTAAAGAGAAAAAAAAACTGTTTACTGTATAATAGACACAAACTATCTTTACTTATAAAGCAAAGGAAATCTACATGAGATATAACTATAACTGACCACGAGCTGATGTAAAACAATAATAGATACTGGTTTACTGAAACCAAACCACTTTAGGCTAGTGGCAGGAAAGCACAAAACAATAACGCAATAAAGTCAAACCGACAGGCTGCAAACAGTTGCTTGAACATGGTATTCTGCTACACTGTACTTATTGACAACAAAATTAGGTTAACTTTGCAAAGATTCACTACGAAAAACAGTCGGTAACCACTGAAATTAAATGCATGATCACACACAGAAACTGTAACACAGCTGACACAGACAAAGTAGAAACCATGAAACGCACAAAGGGACAAACACTACAGTTTATATTATGTACGAACTGTTTCTACCACTCAAACATTTATATGCAACATTCACCTAGAGTCAGTAATCGTTCACACAGTAATAGCACACATTCACAGTTAGATACAAAACCCACGAAGTACCAAATCACTGGACTCGGAGAGGGTGGAGGTCCATTCAACTAGGTAGCCGAGCGAGAAATGACTCCTCAGTCGTATTGTTAGTGCCTCTTTCTCATTCACTCTGGTCACTCTGTCTCATTCGCCTCAGTCTCATTTCCTTACGTTTCATACTGTGTCACTCTCATTTTCAGTTACCTCCAACCTCAGAACTAACTTCACCCACTCTCACTTACCACTCATTTCTGCACTTCCCCACACCTCGCTCTCATTCACTATCCTCAGGCTTCATTTCACATATCTCACGCAGGCTCACTTCACTCCTCTCTCTCTCTCTCTCTCTCTCTCTCTCTCTCTCTCTCTCTCTCTCTCTCTCTCTCTCTCTTTCGTTTTCTCGAAGTCTGATCTGTTCAATTCATCTGCCCAAACTTCGACTCTTGTCTTCCCATTCTTAATCTACCATCACTTTACTCCATCTTTTTTCCTGTTTCCCCCTTCCTTTCATCTCCCCCTGCCTCCCTGTTCTCTCTCACATCTTCCTAATTTCTCATCCCCTGTTCGTCCTTTTAGCTTCTTTACTCTTCCCGTGATTTTCATTCTTTCCCATTTCATATTTCTTGTTTCCTCCCTTCCTGTTTTCTGTATCCACGTTTTCTCTATCACTGCCTCACGTCCAACATCCTCACCTCTCCTTTCTTCTCTCAGTCCTCCTCTCTCGTTTGCCTCCTCTTTCCCTCCCTCCTTACCCCCACGCTTGCCATCTTCTCCCTCATCTTTCCTCTCTCCATTCCCCCCCCCCCCTCTTCTCTCTCTCTCTCTTAACGATCCGCCAACTCTCCCACACTTGTTTATCCAGTACAAACTTTCTTTTATTCTCCCTCCCACTTTCACGCCGACCCTCCACGGTGTAGTCCCCCTCTCCTTGGTTTTTCCTCTTCTTTGCCTCTCTGTCTCTAGCATGTCTCCCTCGCTTCATCTATATTCTCTTTCACAGTTCCTCTTTCCCATACGTTTTCGTTCCAGTATTTCCTCTCTGTTTTATGTCTGTGTGTTTAATTTCCATTCTACATCCCCTCCCTCTCCAACTCTTTCAGATTTTTCAGTTCCTTTTTCAGTCTTTGTCCTCTATATTTCATCTTCCTCTTCCTCTCTCACGTATACTTCCCATCGTTTTTTTTTCTTTCCTAGGAGGCCTCTCTCGCGTTTTCCTTCTGTTCCCATCTTTCCTATTTCCCAACCAGCCAATGTTTAACCAAAAGTGCTCACACAAACACGCACAAACACACACACACACACACACACACACACACACACACACAGATTAAAAACAATGTCAGAGAAATCAGTAAAATTGTCTCCATTTATATATGAGGTAAGTGTTAGGTCCAGCCTCTATATCCGTTTACTTTAAAGATGTTAGTGGTCCTATAGGAGGTAAGCCTTTCAAGTAATTTGCACAAAACAGCAAATTATTATTAAGCGTGTTTACCTGTGCAGTTGACCCTCGTGCAGTGTGGTGCGGTGAGGATTCAATATGGATGGTGGGTGTTAGCGCTGAAGTGGTGACATGTGGAGACGTAAGAGGACTACTGGGCCCTAAGGAGGACTACTGCGACTTGGGAATAGGCCCTGAAGCCTTCGCCCGGAGTCGGACACGTAAAAAAAGAGAGATGAT
>JAGKTI010037403.1:0-10899 GCA_018397915.1 Birgus latro | reverse complement strand
GAGAGAGAGAGAGAGAGAGAGAGAGAGAGAGAGAGCTAAATAGACGGCAAAAAAATATTCGTGCTTACGCCGTACACGTTTTCTAATGTAGGTTGTGCAGATTGGACTTTCATTTACTAAGCAAATTTTGGGAAAAATTGTAGGTCCTATCTTCAAATTTTTTTTCACTTTTTACTGAAGAATGACATACTTTGAGAAGAATTCTAACATCCCTTGGTCATAATCTAACTCCTTTCATTTAACCAAAGCATTTTCTTCAAAATAAACAGAGAGGAGAAAATAAAATGGAGAAAGCCCCAGGAATGGACGGAGTGTGTGGTGAAATGCTGAAGCATGGGAGAGAGGTAGTGGAGGAGTAGATATGGAAGATGTACAGATTGGCCTGGGAGGAAGGTAGTCTCGGAGGATTGAAAGTCAGGCATAATTATTCCCCTGTACAAAGGAAAGAGTGTATTAGGAAAAGTATATGACAGGATACTTACTGACAGAGTTAGGGAAATAACAAAGGACTTAGTTGGAGAAGAACAGGGAGGTTTTAGGAAGGAAAGAGGTTGTGAATATCAGATATTCATTCTTAGGTCTTTAGTGGAAAAGTTTCTAGAGAAGGGAGACAAGTTATATGCAGCCTTCATGGATTTGGAGAAGGCATATGACAGGGCGAATAGACAAGTAATGTGGAAAATATCAAGAATTCTAGAGTAAGTGGGAAGTTGTTGAATGCTGTGAAGAGTATGTATGAGGGGGTTAAGGCTGCAGTGCGTGTGGATAGTGAACTAAGTGATTATTATTATTTTTTTTTTTTGAAGGTTGGATAGAAACAGGGATGTGTCATGTTCCCATGGTTGTTCAATCTGTATATGGATGGGATTACAAAAGAGGCACAAGGTAGGGCAGTGGATTTGGAAGTGACCCTATCGAGAGAGAGCAGTGTTTGGAAACTCCCAGCACTGTTGTTTGCAGATGATACTGTATTGTTAAGTGAAGACGAAGGGGAACTGCAAAGCTTGGTGAATGAGTATGAGAAAGTGTGTAACAAACAGAATGTAAAGGTGAATGTAGGGAAGAGTAAAGTTATGGTCTTCGAGAGATATGAAGTCACTGAATGTACAGTGAGGCTGGATGTAGAGGAAGTGGAAAATGTGAGTGCGTTTAAGTACTTGGGTAGTGTGATGAGTAAGGATGGAAGTTCAGAGGATGAAGTGCTTGAAAAGGCACAACAGGAAAGAATGGTTGCTGGTTCTTTGAAAGCAGTGATAAGGAACATGAAAGTGAGCATGGAAGTATAAAAGTCACAGCATGACAGTATTTTGATACAAACCCTAACGTATGGAAATGAAGCTTGGACCTTGTTGGAAGGACACAAATCAAGAGTGAGAGCAGTAGAAATGAGTTACATGAGTGGCGCATGTGAAGTTTCGTGAAGAGACAGACTGACAAATGAGGAAGTGAAGGAGCATTGTGGCGTGGATGTGATTGAAAGCATTAGGAGAAACACATTGAGGTGGTTTGGCCATGTGAGGAGTATGGCGATTGAGAGACTAACAAGGAGAGCTTATGCGAGTGAAGTGGAGGGGGGGAGAGCGGGGGAGAGGCCGAGGATGAGATGGAGGGATGGAGTGGAGTGGTATATAAGAGAGGGAGGTGTGAGCTGTGAGCAAGGCAGTGAAATGGCGCTGGACAGGGTGACATGGAGGTAATTTGTTTGTGCCACCCCATACGGGATTGAGGCATCTTACAATAAATAGATAGATAGATGGAAAACACCCAAACTAAATCTAGCTAACCTAACCCTGCAGTGAAAAATACATACACTCGTCTTTGGAACCAAAACACTCCATCCTTTATACCTTTCCATATACCCTTCGTCAATATCTGGCATTGTTTGGATCTAATCTCAATACCCTTTGAGCCTGCTCCTAGCAAATTTTTCATGATTTAAAAATTACAGAAATAAGATACATTAAAGTCTGTTGATGATAGCCAAGAGACAGCTGAACACATATTAATATCAACAGAAGCAAATAATATACCGTCTATACAAACCAGCTGAATTTTAATAAGTGTTAATTATTTAATCATTCTGTAGAGAGCGAGTAATAATGGAGGTGAATATGAAGGTTACATCAAATTTTTGAATTCTTAAAAGCAGTCTATTCCATAAATTAGATTTATCTGTCATTTGGTAGCAAGGATGAAATACAAAATACATTCTCATAGTGATTGAGTTTTGAATCAAAACTGGACACGAGGATGTCAGATCATTTTCATGACATGAAAATTTATTGTACAAGAATGGCAACGTAGATGTGCAGTACAGAAGAAAATATCAAATAATATGGAGAGGAGAAATTAAAATTAATGCTGGCTTTAGATGGAACAGGCTGACAACCTACTTGATAAAGTGGGGGGAGTTGAGACATATCATGTTCTGCAGCGAGTTAACATAGGGTGATGTTTGAAGATGATGATGATTGATGGTGATGATAATGATGATTGGTAGTGATGATGATGATTGGTGATGATGATGATATCTGATAATGGTTGACTGGTGAATATCGATAATGAATGATGATGATGATCATGGTAATTAGTGATGATCGATGATTGTGGATGGATGATCCTGATTGTGATTAGGAGGACGACGACGAAAAAGCAGCATAAATAAAAAAAAAATAACAAATATTTCTAGAAAGAAAGGAGATTCAGAAACGGTGAAGGTAAAGCAAATAGGAACAATCAAATAGTGTACACGCCATCCAGTAATTCAAAGTTTAAGGACAAAAAGTTCAGAACTGACCTCATTCTCTTGACAGAACCTCAAGGTCATAAGAAATGAAAGACCAATCTATATGGAACATTTGTGGTCTTTGATTCAAGTTTCTTATATCATTAGTGGGATATGCATAATTTTTATAATTTTCATGTTTTTCATGGCCCTTGATACTTTTTGCTTGAAATATAATCAATTGTTCCTCTTGCAGTCCTCAGTGATTAATTCTTTCTTGGTGAAGTTCCAGCCGATTGATTTTATTATGACTGCAACTGACCCTTGTTTTTTTTTTTTTTCCCAAATTTTTTCAGCTGTTCATGCGATTGTCACTAATCACCAATAGCACTGTGCGAATAAGCGTTGCCTTGTGTGTGTCTGTCCACATTTGACCCCCTCAGATTTCGACGTGCCATACATTAAAAAAAGCGCAGAACAACGAGCTAGCAACTATGGTTTAAATTATAATTGGGTGAAGTCAGTTTCACATAAGTCACGCTCACTTTTGGGTTTGATTTTTGCCAGACATTGGGAACCCTCTGCAGGTAATACCACCGGGTGGAATGAGCTGGAATTTCACTTGTGCATGTGCGGTATGTCAGAGCAGGTCCATATCAAGTTTGGTGTCAATGCGTTTCTTGGGGGCCATGTGGCAGGCATTGTTGCTTAGGCTATCTTTTCTTTTTAAGTTAGCTTCGAGCACGCCATGCACCTTAACTGAAATTTCCATATCGAGATGAATGAATGAACAAAGCAACCGGTTATTTTTTGTTACACACGCAGATGTTCCTTCCTTGAAGGTCTGCGACCAGTCACTTTCTTTGCTTCTCCATATGCCTATGTGTTTCGTCATAACGAAGTTCTTTAGTTGACGACCGAAGGATTATTATGTGCGTTTCGCTGTTTGTTTTTTGAGGATCATCACAAATCATTTGAACACAGTTACTCCTCACAAAAATACTGTGTTTTATTAAGGATTTCTGTTGTATTCCTCGGGAATATGTTTTTGTCCATCCCACCTCACCTTCATAATCTTATGCGAACATTCACGATAACTATTTGAAAGTTAACACCGAGGGCAAAGCCTGAGTGCCCCCTGCAGGAGCAAGTGCTTAGCGGCCCTACTGGCCAGTGAAGCTCATGCTAATTTGGTGCAGTTCCATACAGTATTAATTATTATTTCCATAATTCTTCTATCCGACAGACATACATACAGACAGCTACACATGCAGATAGGTGAAGCAAACCTGGCCAAACACACAATCTCTTTGAAGGTAATTACTGGTATGTAAAACTACTATATCACAGAAAACAAAGCTCCGTCGCGATAATGTGATTATGGTACAGTATCAGACTCTCATTCCTTAACATCCCCTGCAGGAGGCGGAAACATCAGAGAAGAAATGGGGGAAGTCGAGAAAAGAGCGAATAATATGAGGAAGAACCTGCTGCTGGATAAAACGAGGCAGTAAATGGAAAGACTGTATGGAAATGAAGTGGTACATAAGAGTAAGGGTGAAACATAACGTACAAGTAAGACAGATTTGGAAAGGAAACTGGAATAATGGGAAACGGAGAGAGCCGAGGAAGCACGCAAATTCGGTAAAAAAGGGATATAAACTGTAGGACGATATGAGGTAAAAATGATTTAAAAATATGAAAATGTAAAACACCTTTCTCTCCTTCTCACATGATCATAATATGTATACAACTTTGAGACAATCAATTCCACCCATATTTTGTTCCCACCTCCATTCCTCACTGTTTTTCAACTGTGAGACTAAATTCCTTTTAATAAAAACTTACTCTGTCCCTTTCCTGGGCTAAATATCAAAAAGGCAAAGGACCGTGATAAATGTTTTCTTTATTTCTTACACCACTTGAATCCATGTGACATTTTTTTAGCTTATACCTTCTGCTACCATACGATTTTATTCAAAACAGAGAATGACTTTTGATCAATGGAATTTCGGTATCTGAATCCTGCAGTTTATAACATCTCTAAGCTGTCAGAACACGGAGAAGGCAAGAATTTCATGAAAAAGACATCCCCAGCCTCAGTGGGTGAAATTATGTGGTGTCCTACTACCATCCTGCATATGCAAGTAGTTTTGTGCCTACCTGCTTGTCTGCGTATAGTTTGAAAGTTTTCTCTAGATATTTGCCTTGAATAATGGTGACAGTTTTCAGTTTATTCAACATCTAGTATTCATGAACCATCTGAGTCCGCCTTTAACTTACACATTTAGGTGAACTGTTCGTATAAAAATATTTCTGAGATTCACCTACAAACTTCAATTCAGACTCAGTGTATCATTTCATTCGTAATTACATTGAATAGAATATATCCAAGAGAACAACCTACTCAGGAAAGAGAGAGAGAGAGAGAGAGAGAGAGAGAGAGAGAGAGAGAGAGAGAGAGAGAGAGAGAGAGAGAGAGAGAGAGAGAGAGAGAGAGAGAGAGAGAGAGAGAGAGAGAGAGAGAGCTTTGGTAATGGAATCGTTACGTGGAGTAAAGGCGTGAGTGGTGAGATGATGGTGTTGTGGTGGTGTGTTGGTCATCAGGGCTGATGGTGGTGGCTGGTATTGCACATCGCCGGGGTAAAATGAGCCACCATCTCCTCAGGCTTTATAAGTACTCTCTCACACTATAGATATTATACAGTTGGCGACAATAGTTTGACTAATATTCCAAAATGTTTGCTTCACAGCTATCTTCTTCATTCCCATGATGAGGATGATCTAACTGAAAGCACTGCCTTGCAACCGATTACGAAAAAAAATATTTAAGTGAGGAGGAGAAGGAGGTTCCAACTTAAAGCATTGTCTAACATTTCATAGAAAATTATTTTAGTCCAAAATCTGGTATTATTAGCACTTGCTCTGAGTATCTAGGATTCATACATTGTGTATTAACCTGAGGCGTCCCGTCGACGTACGGGTACGTCGCAACATTTTGTCACGGTGACACCCATCGACGTACCCGTATGTCGCGCAATTGCAAGGTTCATAATTTGCACAATTTTCAAATCTCTCTCTTGATTTTTGGTACTTAGGTGCGGGAGACCTTCCCCTACCTGTGACCAGGGGGGGACACTCGGTGACCCCACGTGACCCGCGCTCACGCTCGGCTCGGTCACTCACCTGTAAGCAGTGATCCAAGTCAGACAGGGCGCGCCAAGTTCTCTCTAGGCAGGAAATTCAAGCCGCCCTGGACGCCTTCACAGGCGACAGTGATTTGCCCCTTGATGATGAGGTGGCAGATAAAGATTATGTCCAGCCAGAGGAGGAAAGTAGCAGCAGTGATGAGGATGTCCTGTCCCCGGGGAAGTGGCGTTACTTGATGTATCTGGCTGCTAGAGAGGGCCAGCCTGCACCAAAACAACGTGCAACAACCTCTCTCCAACCCCTACGTGATATGGAGCCTGACAGCAAGGACGAGGACGAGAACAGAGCCATGGGACATGCTGCCACGTGGTACGGCTGTGAACATATCATTCATCGCGGCCCCGAGCGGACAGCAAGTCATACACTCAGGTATGGGCCTAGTGTTTTGTTTGGAGAGGGCGGACGTGGCATGGAGGGAGTGGGTAGTGAAATCGAAAGTGTGGTGGCGGGATTGAGTACTGAAAGGGAGAGGGGCGGGAGCGAGTCATCGCACTCACTTGGTGGTGTGAGGCAGTGGAGTGTGTCACGTGGGGCAGTGAGGAAGCGTGGTGAATCACGTGGTGCGGTGATGGAGCGGGGAGGTGAGGAGGAGCCCCTCCCCAGCACATTTTATGCTCCCCAATATTCACAAACTTCCTCCCCACAGCCCCCTGATATTCCCCAAGGCCGTAAGGGGAAGGGAAAGGGGAAGGGTAAAGGCCGAGGGAAGAGAAGCGTGAGTGGGAAACCCCAGCACACTCCTCCTCCTCCCCAACCTCCCTCACCAGCATCTCCCCACCTGACGAAGGCAACGATGAGGACGATGGGGGCGACGCTAATGTGAAGTGGAATTGGGAAGATGGGAGTGATTTTGCTCCTATCATTCACCCCTTCACTGAGGAGGGGCGCACTGGCTGCACAGCTCCAGGTATTCACCCAGGCTCACCAGGCTGGATTTTTTCCACCTGTTCTTCTGTGAGGATTTTGTGGAGCAAATTGTGGAGCAAACAAACCGCGCTTCAAGCAGCCAGTACCGTGAGAGTGAACGACTAGGCACGAGGAACAGGCATTCCCTTATTTATGATTACACTGTCTCCCTGGCAGAGATGTTTGTATTTTTTGCCCTGGTTCTTTTGATGGGTATTGTACGGAAAAGACAAATTCCGTCATACTGGACGATGGACCCTGTCATGCACACACCTTTCTTTGGCAGTGTAATGAGCCGTAATAGTTTTCAGCAAATTCTCAGCCGCCTCCGCTGATGATCCTGCCATTGCAAATAACACGGATAAGATAAGGAGAATTAGGCTGGTTTTTGGTCACCTACAGCAAACATTCCGTTCATCATTTAATCCATATAGAGACCTTGTCATAGACGAGAGTCTCGTGTTGTGGAGAAGAAATATTTCTTTTCACCAGTACATGCCCAACAAAAGGCACCGTTTTGGCTTCAAGATCTTTGTTATGTGTGACTTTAGGACTGGTTATGTGCAAGACATAGTCTTGTACACCGGTGCACAGACAGGTAATAGATGATCAGAGTACTGGACCGTCTGGAGCCGTGGTAAAGATTATGATAGAAGAGCACCTTCATCGTGGTCACGTCCTGTACTTGGATAACTGGTACACTAGCCCTCTTCTCGCTCGTTATCTACACCTGCACGACACGGGAGTCTGTGGTACCGTCAAGGTGAACGGGCATCACATAGTCTAGGTGGGGCGGAAACTGGACAAAAATGAGGTGGTCTTCTTCAAGGCTAACAACATCCTAGCAACAGTGTGGAACCACAACAGAGAAGTCTGCCTCTTGTCCATGGTTCACCGCCCCTTGATGCACCGCACAGACTCCGCGGATTACCGCTGCGAGAGGAGGTACCTCATCTGGAAACCTAAGTGTGTCCTTGATTACAACATCAACATGAGGCAGGTGGACCAGTCTGACTCCATGATATCGAGTGTAGAGTGTGCCGGGACCACGATGAAGCACAAGAAGCTCTTTTTTACCTGCTCGATATCACGGCCCTCAATTGCCACCACCTGCACGCCATGACAACGAGAGTGCAGGAAATATCTGAAGGGTTTGTGAGGGAGCTTGCCAGGGAGATTATCACCCAGTATGCGGTCGAGAGGCCACAACACCGCCCACACACAGCCTCTACCGCCCAAACTCCCCTGAGAATAACAGCTCGCCACTTTCCCACGCCTATACCTCCCCAGCCGAACAGACCTACGCTCAAACGTAGGTGTCATGTGTGTGAAAATTCCAGAGTGTGACCCAGCACTCAGAGAAAAGACATCCGATATGAGTGCGTTGAGTGTGACGTGGGTCTGTGCATTCACCCTTGCTTTAGGGAATATCACCTTGATGCACTTCTGATATGGTGTGCTTGCGATATGACGCTCAATCTCATGAAAATATGCGACATTCAGATGCTCAGTGTAATAATAAGGCATGTAAATAGGTAAATAGTAGTATCAAGTGGAAACGGGTGTAATGTAAGTGGATATGTATTATGTAAGTGGATAAATAGAATCTAAGTCAAAACATTCCTAGCGAGTGTGTAAAGATGCAATATTCTGACGCTCAGTGTAATAAATAAGGCATGTAAATATGTAAATAGTAGTATAAAGTGGAAACAGGTGTAAAGTAAGTGCAAAAGTATTATGTAAGTGGATAAATAGAATCTAAGTTGAAACATTCCTAGCGAGTGTGTAAAGATGCGATATTCTGACACTCAGTGTAATAAACAAGGTATGTAAATATCTAAATAGTAGTATAAAGTGGAAACGGGTGTAATGTAAGTGGAGAAGTATATTGGAAGTGGAGAAATAAAATATAAGTTGAAACGAGTGATAGTGATTGCCCTTCCTGCGTGAATATGCGCTACCATTGCGCTAAATATCATCATAAGGAATGTAAATATGTGAAAATATTTACACTGGGTGAAAAATAGTATAATGTCATCGAAACAATAATATGAAAGTACAAAAAATGTTACGTATGTTGAAATAAGAGTCATAGCGAGTGTGCTGAGTATGCAAATATGCGCTATCATTATACTAAATATCATCGTAATGAATGTAAACAGCTGAATACATTTACATAAAGTGAAAAATGGTAAAATGTCATTGAAACAGTATTATGCAAGTAGAAAAAATGATGTGTTTCCTGAAACAAGAAACTTAGTGACTCATGTGTGACCAATGTGACCAAACTAGCTATGCTCGTGCAATGGAACAATACTTATTTTTCCTATATTTCTCAGTGAAAACCATTATATTGTTGTTGTGATTGTTTATTAGTTACAGATCAATAAACGTAGACCCGTTGTTTGTCGTTTCTCCCAAAAATACCTACCATAGAAAACGTGAGGGCCAGACACGTCAGTGACAGAATATGGTACCTGTCCCAGGGAGGCTCACGTGTTACGATAACTTACGGACCCTGGTAGGCACTTTCTTAGTTATTTTTCCTTTGTTTCTCAAGAAAAGCGGATGTTTTAGCCTTTTTTTTTTTTTCAAAATAGCTCGGGATTGGGGGGTATCGGAGGTGGGAAATTGGTCGGGATGTGACGAGTTCAGGAATGGGGGGGATACATAGTGCTGAGCTTCTTTATCTTCTTCTTGCTGCTAATCGAATGTTTTTTTTTTTATATGAAAAAGCTTTGTTAGGAGCAAATGCAAATATTGCTGAGAAGCGGGGATTTGCTAGTTAGGCAGTCTGGAGAGTTTTCTGTACTTCTCGTAATTTTTAGTTACGTGTTAGAGTTGCCAGTTAGTCTGCTATTGTGAGCATAGTTATTTTCTAAGTTGTACATTAATTTTTGTGTTATTTTCTTGATAATGTTTTATTTATATAATTGTTAATATATTTAATTTTATCTCAGTTTGTATACTAAATAATTTAGAGTGTTATTCAGTGTAAAATAACTCTGGATATTTTGGATGTCTCCGAGTTGGCAACTGTTGCTTTCCCGAGAATGTAATAGATCATTCTAGCATATAGGGAGCGTGGATAAGGATGGGGAAGGGACTAGATGGATTTCAGTGCATTTAGAACTTTTAGATATCATGTTGACAAACAAACAGAGAAACATAAGTGAATATAAATATAACTTCCTCCAACTTCTTTGGCAGAGGTAATAAAGTTGTATATTGACAGTCAGGAGCCCGCCCAAATGTCATCTTCTAGGAGTGAAATCCCCTTGGGCAAGACATTAGCCTACAATCCGAGATATTTCTGTGTAAACTGTTTAGCGCACTTTTGGAGCACTTTGGTATTCAAAACACAGGCTTGACGTAGCAAGCTGTTCTGATTGTCTGTGATGCAGCATGAACTAATAAATTGTTGGCATGCATTACACACAGAGAGTCAGCTCTATCAGCTCAGTCATGAATGGTGGGTAATGAGGCCACAGGCTTCTCTCTCTCTCTCTCTCTCTTTTGCACGTGTATGCTCTCTGATGCCTCGAAAATTCTCGAAAGTCCTAATGCGTTTTCTATTTGCGTTTTCTTAGAATTTTGCTCACCGCGGATTCCTCATACACTCCATTAGGCTCGCATTTATTATTGAAACATATCTGTCGTGATTACTTTATACTGGCAAAGTCAGACTTCCATCATTCCAACCTTTTGTCGGTACAATTAGTAAGTTGTCATAAATTGTTTTAAAAAATCACTAAATTAGGAAATGTATGATACTCAGCAGTTGGTTGTCTTGAGCTTGCAGCGGGCCATTAGCTCTACGGTGTGGTGGGCGCTGTTGGCCAGAGGAATATCGACTTTAGCGACGTGGTCGTTGGCTGTCGCGGTGGTGTCATGCCTGTTGATGCCAGGCGGCGTACATGTGTTAAACAAGGGGTGAAACACTTTAACCCTTTAAAACCACCCCTCAAAGTGAACTGTGTTTAATGACTTTTTGGATGTGTCATCCAGAGGCGTGTGCAAAATTTGGTGGAAAACATCTGTGGGAGTGGCTTCAGGCT
>JAGKTI010037402.1:0-10899 GCA_018397915.1 Birgus latro | reverse complement strand
CCATTGCTCCTCACTCCAGGCAAGATATTTCTTACAAAAATTTACTCCCTTTTTCTTCTGAAGTGCAGTTAGCAGTGGTTTTTTACGAGCACAAAAACTCCTGTAGCCCAGATCGTCATGCAACAGTTGCTGCACACTTCTGACAGACACAACTGCTAGCAACTGTAGGTTCTTTTCTTTTAAATCCCGTGCTGTTAGCCTTGGATCCTTGTTAACTTGCCTTGAGATCAGCTGACGGGTCCTGAACGTTGTCTTACGAGGTCTCCCAGGCTTGGGAAGTGGAGTGGGAAGAATGGCCTCCCCACTGTCCTTGAACCGCTTCTCCAGTCTCTGCACTGTCCTCAGTCTAACACCATCTGATTTGCAATAAATGGGAGTTTGTGACCAGCTTTGTATAAAGTAATCACTTCCACACGTTTGTCCTTGCTTGCGGTTACTTTAGGCATGATGAGAATGTGGTAGGTAACCAAATAACTGTGTTATTTGAGTCAAAACATGCCCTCGTGGTGCATCACACACAGAGACAATCCTCCTCCTGTGGCTGCCCAAACATTACTGAGCCTGCTCCTGTGGTGCCAAACCTATCAAGCAGGGTTGCCAGCTCCCGTTGAAAAAGCGTCAGCTCATTTCGCATCACAGGGGATGGTAGTATTGACCCTACTTCACTTAACGCGAAAAAGAATGACGTCGGCAAAAAAGCGTCAATACTTTCCGCGCCTACTGTATACAGTATACACAGGTATACCCCAGTTTAATGATGCAACTGGCTGGGTAAAACCCATCACCAGGCGGGGTATTGTATATCAGGGTGGATTTAACATGTAAAGTATAGGGATGCATTTTTCAGCCTTGGGTTTCCTCTCCAACCAAGTCCTAAACCAACCCAAATGACACCAAAAAAAAAGTTTAAAGCCAATCCAAATGGCCTAATAGCTGTAAAAGAAGCTAACCTAAGTCTAACACCTGTAAATAACTAGTAAAACCAACAAGTAAAATCTGAAAATCATCAAAAATAGGTCAGAAAATATCAAACACCTCTCATCACTTACTTCTTGTACGTCCACGTCCGGTCCTGGTCATCATCCCTGCTATCCCCCTGAGGATAGGGAACATGTGGTGCTCCCTAGCATTGACTCATCCTCCTCAAAGCCCTCAAACCCCATCTGCGGGGTAGGGTCAGAGTGGGGAGAAGCCTGGCGAGGTGGGGTGATGGTAGCAGGAGACTGATGCACTGACTCTGGGGGTAGTGATGGGATGCGATGTGATGACTCTGGCGGTGGCAATGGGGTGCGATGTGATGGCTATGGAGGTGGCGATGGAGTGTGATGTGATGACAGAGGAGGTGGTGAGGGACACAGCCACGATGACCGGCGAGGTGGCATGGGAGACCGCTATGATGCCTGATGAGGTAGCGAGAGAGTCAGATGCAGTGGCTCATGTCGTGGTGAGGGAGACAGAGGCAGTGGCCGAAGAGGTGTGGAAGGTGGAGGCTGGGACGAGGAAGGCAGCGATGGAGTGATGGAGTGCTGCAGTGGAGACACAGATGACATGGGAGACGGGGATCGGCTGGAGGTGAGGTCCAGCACTAGGGGCCGATCACGCCTTAGGAGGAAGGAGGCCCTGGGTGTGTCTCTGCTGGTTGATAGCTGGGGAGATGCTCTGCTGGTTGAGGGCTGGGAAGATGCTCTGCTGGTCAAGGGCTGGGGAGATCTTCTGTGGGTCACTGGAGTGGTGGGGGCCTGTTTGAAGAAGGCAGTGACTGTAGTCTGCCTGGTCACCCTCTTCTTCTCCTCCAGCATTGTCCTGTACACTTTCATCTCCTCCTCCAGCCGATCAGCTGCATCCCTGCTTTGTCCTGGGTGAGGGTCATGTGTGCACATAAGAGTAATGACCTCGTCCACCTTGGTCACCATCTCCTTCAGAATGTTCATATTGAGGGCCTGCACTTCAAGGACGACCTCCTCCTCCTTCTGTGCCTCCTGGAGCGCCCACTGAATCTCCATTTTTAGGAGCTCCTCACTGCTGAGTTCCTCCCTGTGGCTTTCCAGGACCTTCTCCACATCCTCCTCATCGACCTCCCTGAAGACCCCCTCATGTGTCAGTTCAACAATTTCCCGCCACATATATTGCACCAGCAGAGCTTGCATGTCCTCGGGAAAGCCGGTGAAGGAGAGAACACACTCCGGCCGCTGCTTCCGCCACACACCTTTCATGGTGGGCTGGTTAACTTCCCGCCATGCAGCAGTGATCTTCTCTATGGTGTGGCGTATATCATGCCCTTTCCAAAATGTATGCACTGTCGTCTTGTCATTGCTGTCACAGACCTTCACCAACTGCTGCATAGTGCGGTATAGGTAGTACGCCTTGAACATTGCAATCACCCCTTGGTCCATGGGTTCCAACAATGACGTGGTGCTGGGGGACAGGAACACCACTTCTATGTTGCTTGCCCAGTCCTTCATCACAGGAGGGTGAATAGATTGTCTACAACCACAAGAAATCTGTTGGCTAAGTTCTCCCTGGAGGCATACCTCTTGAGGACACGAGAGAGGTAGGAGTGAAAATATGAAGAACAGATGCTGGAAGTCAGCCATGTCTTCTTGTTTGACTTAAGATCACCCCTAAATTCTCCTTCACATACCCAACCAGCGCCCTGGAGTTCTCTGAGTGGTAGACCAGCAGCGGCTTCGACCTGAGGTTGCCCTCAGCACTGCCCCTCAGCAGAGTGTAAGCTGGTCCTTTGAGGCCTTGAACCCTGGTGGAGACTTTTCCTCTGTTGCAAGGAATGTCTTTGAGGACATTCTCTTCCAAAAGAGCCCAGTCTTATCAAAATTCAAAACCTGCTTTGCACTGTAGCCACCCTATGCAATGATGCGCTTCAGCTCATCAGGAAACGATGCCGCCGCCACAGTTTCCGCACTCACCGCCTCACCATACGTCTACACATGGTACAGGTTTGCGCGCCTCCTGAAGTGGTCAAACCACTCATGGCTAGCCTTAAATGTTTCGCTATCATCAAGATTCTGCCTCACCTTTATTTCCTCCTACAGTGAGAGAGCCTTGGTACAAATGATAGCCTGACTCATGGGTGCCTTTCTCCTGTTCTGGTCCTCCACCCATATGCGGAGCATCCGCTCCAGCTCCTGTATCACAGGCTCTCTATGGTGGGTGATACAGGATGTGGATAAGGTTGCAACCAACCCAGCATCAGCCTTAATGGCCTCCCCCTTCTTGATTGTGATGGAGACAGTCGACTGGGCCCGGTGGAGAGCCGAGGCAATAGCACACGCACCCTCATCTTTGTCGTGGAGCTTAAGAATATCTAACTTCACTTCCAGAGACACAGTTTTATGAGCACGTTTCAAGGCAGTGTGGAGTTTTTAAGAGTGCTGTGGTGGGGCATGCGGAAGAGGTGTGTGGTGTGAGACGCGTGGGTGGTGGTGTAAGAAAGGGAAGTGAATGGTGGTGCAAGGAAGTAAGTATGGCTGTGGCTGAGAAGGGATGGGCATATGAAGTGTGGTTGCAGAGGAAGGATGAGGTGTCATATGAGAGGTATAAGGAAAAGAGGAATAGGGTGAGAAGGGCTGTGCATGATGCTAAAGTGGCAGCAGATGAGAGGTGGGGTAAGTGGTTGACTGAGAAGTATCAACAGAATAAGAAAATGTTTTGGAGGGAGGTGAAAAAGGTGTGAAAGGGAGAGTCTGGGAAGGAAGAGTGAGTAAAAGCAGAGGATGGAAGGATTTTAACTGAGATGGATGCAGTAAGGAAGAGATGGGTGGAGTATTTTGAAAGATTGTTAAATGTAGAGAAGGAAAGGGAGGCTGAGACTGTGGCAGATGGAAGGGTGCAAGGAATATATGTGTTGGGAGAGTTGAATCAATCTTTGATCACGATGGAGGAAGTGCAAGAGGCAGTAAAGCAGATGAAAACAGGGAAAGCTGCAGGTATGGATGGGTGTGCTGTGGAATGCCTGAAAGGTGGTGGAGCGACTGTTGTTGACTGGTTAGTAAGATTGTTGAATGTGTGCTTTGTGCAAGGTATAGTGCCAATTGACTGTATAAAGGTAAGGGTGATAAGTATGAATGTACTAGCTTTAGAGGTATAAGTCTGTTGAGTGTTGCAGGTAAGGTGTATGGTAGAGTGTTAATTAAGAGAGTTAGAGAGGGTACAGAGGGAGTGATTGGTGATGAGCAGTGTGGCTTTAGGAGAGGGAGGGGATGCGTGGATCAGGTTTTTTTTTTTTTTTTTTTTTATAATGCCATGGGCCCACATACTGTTCCCTCCAAGAAAAAGCAAAAACAATACAAAAGAGAGCCAAATTCAAAATTGCCAATTTTTTTTTTTCTTCAAATTTTGAAAAGGACGTGTAGTGTGTAGCATGCAAGTAGTTTGGTGTTGACAGTTAGAGAAACTTGTAATGGAGAGCATGGTGGCCTACTCTCTGTGTTACTGAGACACTGAAAAAGTTCAGCAAAGGGGGATGGTCAGGAACAAGTCCCGAGGGCTGATGAAATGGGAGCTCCAGCTCTCCCTGTCATCAGCCTTCCATCTACCATGGGAGTACTGCCCTGCTCGACTGGTGCTACAGTCTACTCCTGCTGTGAGACAGGTGTGTGAAAAGTGTTTAGCAAAAGGTAAGGATGTGTTTTGGGCGATCATGGATTTAGAGAAAGTATATGACAGAATTGATAGGGAGGCCTTGTGGAATGTTTTAAGATTGTATGGGCTTGATGGCAGGTTACTAAAAGGAGTTAAAAGTTTTTATGTAAATAGTAGACCGTGTGTAAGAGTGGGAAATACTGTGAGTGATTGGTTTCCCGTGAGAGTGGGGCTGCAGCAGGGATGTGTGATGTCACCTTGGTTGTTTAATATTTATATGGATGGTGCTGTAAGGGAGGTGAATGCAAGAGTGTTAGGTGGAGGACTGAGTCTGGTGAATGTTGATGGTAGAGAGTGGAATCTGAAGCAGCTGCTGTTTGCGAATGATACTGCCCTGGTGGCTGATTCAGAGGAGAGATTGAGATAGTTGGCAGAGGAGTTTGGAAGGGTGTGTGAGAGGAGGAAATTGAAAATTAATGAGAATAAGAGTAAAGTGATGAAGTATACGAGGTTGGTAGATGGTAGGATGATGAATATAGTTTTGAATGGCGAGTTGCTTGAGGAGGTAGAGTGTTTTAAGTATTTAGGGTCACATGTTGCTGTGGATGTAAGAATAGATGCAGAAGTGAAGTTCAGAATGAATGAAGTTGGAAAGGTGCTGGGAGGAATGAAAAAAGTGTTTAGATGTCATTTGCTTAGAATGGATGTAAAGAGAAGGCTGTATGAGGGTACTGTAGTACCGACTGCCTTATATGGGGCTGAAACATGGAATATGGGTGTAGCAGAGAGGAAAAGTTTGAATGTAATGGAGATGAGGTGTCTGAGGAGTATGTGTGGAGTGATGCGTATGGATCGAGTGAGAAATGATGAAGTGCGAAGAATAACTGGAATTGTTCGGGAGATGGCTGATCAAGTTGAGCAGAGGGTGTTGCGATGGTTTGGGCATATGGAGAGAATGGATAATGAGCAATTGGTGAAAAAGATAACTAGATCTGATGTGAGAGGTGTAAGGCTGAGAGGAAGACCACGAATAGGGTGGATGGACAGGGTGAAGAGAGTGTTGAATGCAAGAAGGTTGTCTGTTGAGCAAGGAAGAGTGGCTGTGCGTGACAGAAATGAATGGAGAGAAATTGTGAATGAATAAATGATGATGCACCCCTGAGGGAATATTCTCCCGCATTTTGTCTGACCAGCTGATCAGGCCAGGTGCGGGTAAGGGGATGGGTCCTTTATGATGCGGCAGGGGTGAACCAGCTTTGTTGTCGGGCCCTGCTGCAGATGTCACTGACTGCACTGCGCAGTTGACCCTCGTGCGGTGTGGTGCGGTGAGGATCTGTCCCTTCTCCCCTTTAGGGCTAAGATGCGAATGAATGTGTTTGAGTGGATGAGTAAATTGGAAGTGTGTTGACCTGTCTCGGCTACCTCCCTTTTCCTGGGAGAAGCAGCCTAGGTATATAGATAGACAGATAGTCACTTCTACATTCTGCACCTTTTTCCAGAATAACTTCCTATTTTCAGAGTAATTTGCATTCATTTTTCTCCCTATATCATCATTTACCTCCTCCATTTTCCTCTTCACTAATCTCTTTACATGCTTCTTGATCTCAATATATTCATTACTTATTTCAACCCATATCCTGCATCCACTCTAGCCACTGCTTCCTCTTTTCCTCCACTGCTCTCTTAACCTCTTGCCAGACCAACACCGCTTTAGCATTCTTAACTAACCAATCCCTATATGCATTCCACAAGCTGTCCAGATCCAGTTCATTTTAATTCTCTGATTCAAACTCTTCCCCTACTTTGGTCCTGCATTCAACTGCCATTTCTTTGAACCTCAGCTTCTCGACTTTCAGTCTGACTACTCCTCTCTCTCCTTGTCCACCTCACTCTTCTCAGGTTGATCTTGCATACCACAATCATGTAATCTGACAGACCTCCACGTTGACCATCACAATATCTGACCCAATACAATATCCAGCGCTTCTTGCTCACCCGCAGCTGTATACACAACTGCGAGAAAGGGAGTCATGATAAATCTACTGTACAACACTTCTTTCCAAACCATCAGTTCACCAATAAATGCTCGAGATTTACTTCTTAAGTGTCTTTTTCCATGTTTTATGAATAAAGAAATATCACCATCATCATCCGGACCTCCTTTCCCGCCCTAGGGCAGGGTGAGGAATAGCAATGTCCAGAGAGCCCAAATTTGCCCAGTCCAATGGGCCACGCTTCCATTCACTCATCATTCAAGCCCCTAGAATCTTGGCTCCATCGAATACGCCAAAAACATTCATCACATTTTGTAGCTTCACATAAAATTATCCGATTGAGTCAATTCAGACGCTGTCACATTAAAAGGGGGTGCCACATCCCAGATCATGCACTTCTTCTCACAATATTCATCCAGCCAGCTCGATCCCTTGTCAGTTCCCTAGCCTCACCGACTTCCAAACCTCTCTTCCTCATACGCTCATCCACCATATCTCTCCACCTTCTCCTCGGTCTACCTCGCCTCCTCTCTCAAAATTCGCTCAGATATACCTTTTTCACCACTCTATTGTTATCCATTCTCTCTACATGACCATACCATCTCAGTACACTCTCTCTGATTCTGATGTCCATCGACTTTCTCACTCCACATCTTTCACAAATCACATTATTTCGTATCCTATCCACCCTCTGTACTCCACATACATTCCTCAGCAGTCCCATTTCCACTGCTCTTACTCCTGACTTTTCATTTTCATGCCACACCACAGTCTCACATCCATATGTTAAAGCTGGCAATAACACTCCTTCATGTAAGCCTCGTGCAGCTGCAACACTCGTGCCTCTGTTTCTTATCAAGGCCTTCAATGCACCAGCTACTTTTCTTCCTTGTGTCACTCAACTTTCAACTTCTTTTGCACATTTTCCTCTCTTTTCTGTCACTGTATCCAGGTATTTGAACTCTCTCACCAATTCCAGTCTCTTTCCATTCACTGTGACATCGCACTGGGAGTCACCTTCTCTCTCAATAACCATCACTTTACTCTTTTCTACATTTACTCTTAAGGCATGACATTCATAGACATCAGCAAAACTCTGCACCAGTCTACCAAGTTCTTGTCCGGTATTTGCAAGTAGTACTGCATCAAATTTGAGATATTCCATCCATCACCATTCATTACCAACACCATCCCTCTCTCCATTACTCGTGTTTTTACTTCTCTCATCACCCCATCCATGTATATATTGAACAACCTTGGGGACATCACACAACCTTGATGCATGGCCACACCGATCGTGAACCATTCATTTAGATGCCCAGCTACCCTTAAACATGCTTCATTATCATCATTAAAACTCTTGACAGCACCTAGCAGCTTACCATCTACACCATATATGTGAAAAACTTTCCACAATCCTTCTCTGTCTTCTTTGTTGTATGCTTTTTCCAGATCCATGAATGCCATAAAAACCTTATGGTCCTTCTCACAAGCCTTCTCTGTTATGTCTCACTGCAAATATTTGATCTACACATCCTCTGCCACTCCTAAAGCCACCCTGTTCATCACTAACTAGGACTTCTGATATCTCTCATACTTTCTCTATAATAATTCTTCCATATACCTTCCCTACCACACTCAATAGACTTAATGCCACAATAGTTCTTGCACTCACTTTGCTCACCTTTATTTATGTACAGGGATACAATCACAGCCTTTTTCCACTCTGCTGGCACAGTTTCACTCATCCATGCCTTCTTACATATCTCCAACAAGCACTTCATGCCACTCTCTCCACTACACTTAATCATCTCTGCATACACCTCATCAAACCCAGCTGCTTTCCCACTTTCAGCCACTGCACAGCACTCATCACCTGTGCAAGTGTCACGTCTCCTAGCACTGCATTCCTTCTCTGCACACCCCCAAAACCAATCATGTTTACAGCTGCTCTGCTCTCTGTTCCCATTCATCAGGCTTTCAAAATATTCTTTCCATCTGGTCCTTACTTCATCCCCTTGGGTTAATAATCTACCACCTACATCCTTCACACCATTACATTTCTTTCCACTTTCACTTCTACATTTCCGCACCTCTTTCCCGAACAACTTCCTATTTTCAGAGTAGTTTGCATTCTTTTTTCTTCCTAGATCATCATTTACCTCCTCCTTTTTCCTCTTCACTAGTCTCTTTATGTGCTTCTTGCTCTCAGTATATTCAGTTTTTATTTCAACTGTGCATTTTGTACCACTGCAAGATACTGCAATCATGTGTGTTACATCTATGGGGTGTGTTTAAGAGGGGGTAATGATTTAAATGAAACTGATTGTGTGGCCCTGGATACAAATGATAGTATATATACCACAATGATGATATAGCCCATGTATAAGAGTATATATCACATGTCCAGGAAAAATAAGTAACCAGGAAGGTAAAGTCCTCAAGCTTCTGGTTAACTGGGATTCTACTGTACTGTATTACTGTACTTTATCAATAATGTATTGTATTTTATGATTAATTTTCATCTTTTACTCATGGGAAAGTTTTTAGGATACAGGGTCGATATGGATGATAACACGTTATCAGGCTCGACGCTGAACGATGAGCTGACAGGGGGTACTTTGCAATATTTGGTGTTCTGCAATATCTGGAACAGGGACTAGCTGATTTATGCCGGATAACTGAGGGTTCATTGTATGAGCACTCAATAAACAAGCAGATTTCCATAAACATAACTACAGTGCCCTCACACAGTGAAAGAGTTTATGGGTGCCAGACATGCTCAGTCACTGTGAACAACATACTTTATGGGGAAAATGGCGGCACTCCCTCAAACTCCATTTTTGAGCCAAAGAGATGTACTATAGGGCACATGTCAAACACATACAGTACAGATATATAAAATATAAAACACATGGTACCTTAAATGGAGCAGAAGGCAGTCCTGATTGGCTTGAATGCAGGTGGTACCGAGGCAGGGAGATACACTTAGGGTGTCCCAGCCACGTCACCTTCCACTCCCTTGTTCCTGTCACCAGTCTCGCCCTCATCACCTGAGTAAATCACTTTCCCACATGCCTCTACCTCATTCACCTCTCCCATAAAACCTTCAAAGTCCAAAGATGGCACCACTGACATCATATCACTATCGTCTTCCCCAGAAAATGTAGCAGATGATGTAGAGACAACTGGCTACTGTTGTTCTTGATTTCGGTAATAGAGTGTGATGAGTGTTTGCGTTCTTCTGTTAACTTCCATATTGTGCCTTTCAATGTAATAATGAAAAGAGGTTTCTACTCCACTGAGCACTTCCTGTGTCCTAAGGTCATCATCGTCATCGTCATCAGCCGTTAAGGTACACTGCAGGACCGGCCTATCCCTGCCAAAGCAGGGATGATACAGCCATGTGTCTCTACCCAGTGGCTTTGGCTGTATGGTAGAGACTGTATGTAGGGTGAGAAGTGCTTCTGAGTGTAACTGTTGTGTTGTAGTGCTTTGGATGTGTGTGTTGTCTGTGAACCAAGTGTAATCGGCCTGCCTTAAGCCGACTGGGTGCAAGCATACTAGTATGCAACACTGGTTCAACAACAGCACCTCTTGTGTCCGCCAAAGTGGACAGTGGCTTGGTGAACGCTTCCCAAAGTTTTTAGAACTTTGGCGGGAGGCGAACCTACACCCACCAGCGTGCAAGACACACTCTGCCACTGTACCACGGAGGTGTCCTAAGGTAGCTAATTTCATTTGCCTTGACCTCTTCTCTCAGAACATCCACTGCTGCTAGAATTTTACTGATCTTCAACAGGCATATATTTCTCCTCCATTGGATTCTGCTCAACAGGTTGCTCAGCTCTGGCCTCTTGTGCAGCAGCTACTGGTTGTGGTGGTGGTGGTGGGGGAGGGGGGGGGTTGTTCAATATGGGTGATGGCGGTTATGGCCAACTCTTTCCTCTGATTTCGCTCACTCAGGGTTCAACTTGTTCATTATGATTTTGTGGACCTAATTACCCCCTGCTCTTTCACTGGGCAAATTGTTTACTCTGAATACGTTCACTGTGCGAGGGCACTGTACTCATAAAATCAACACCCCCCCCTATACAACATACTGATGACATCAGCTCACACTGAAGAAATTAAAAAATGCTTTAAACCACATTCAAATTTCATCTATCTATCTATCTATTGCCAGACGCCTCAATCCCACACGGGGTGGCCACAAACAAATCGCATCCATGTCACTCTGTCCCCTGCCATTTCACTACCACGCTCCCAACTCACACACCCCTCTCTCATATACCTCTCCACTCCA
>JAGKTI010037401.1:0-10900 GCA_018397915.1 Birgus latro | reverse complement strand
ACACACACACACACACACACACACACACACACACACACACACACAGCATTCTTTTATTTGGTTCACCCTCACACGGCCATACCACCAACTCGCACATGTTTCCCCCCCTTCACACACGCAATCCAGGGTAACTGCTGTGTGTGGGTTTGTAGTTAGAAGGAATGGTTTTTGCGGTACCGCTGCAGTGATTAATGTATTCAAGCACTGATGATTGGCAAGGGGGCATGTTTGACTGGAGAGAGAGAGAGAGAGAGAGAGAGAGAGAGAGAGAGAGAGAGAGAGAGAGAGGAAATAAAACGGAAACAAAAATGGGTGAATAATATTACAGAATCTTTTAAAATGTTTTGCATGATATATTAAAATTATGAAGGGATACCATGATATAATTTAAAGTAGGCAATTTATTCATGCCTACCTAAGACGATTTCGTTCAGATCGAAAATCCCAAACGCTGTTGGATTAAGATAAGAAAAAAAAACTGTGAGGGCAACTGATTCCTTCACCACGGGAGGCGCCTGGTGGTCTCATGATTAGTACGCCCCAGTCGAAGGGTCGTCGGCTTTGCATGTGTTCGATCCCTTATAGATGACTAGAGGTTTTTCGATCATGTTATGCCATCAGGGAAAGTAGGTTAGTTGGTCGTCTACCTATAATTATACATGACTACGGTGGTCTAGCTTCAGGTCCCTACAACTTAATGAGGGTAATATTATTAGACGCATGAGGTATTCATTCAACTGAATAAAGTAGTGTAGTTGCAGCTGTAGTGAAGTATAAGTGCTGTACCGCAATGGCAATCTGATTAAGAGTATCTCTACTAATTTCCCTAAGCGAGATGTCGCATTTGTTGACTTTCCATTCGAGTACGTTTTCTTAGTAGTTTGTTCTTGCAAGTACCGTCCGGTAATGTTTAGCTTAACAAAGTAGTGATAGTTAGTAGAAGGATATATGCAATTCTTTCGGTTTGGGAGTCTCTCCAAAGCTCAGGAAAGTCGCCCCCAGGTAGCTAAAATATAATGAAAAAAAATGTTACCAGACCAAATGAGTTAAATAATCAGGTGACAGGAATAAAGCTGGCCTGTCACAGCAACGATTGGGTCATCGGAGGGTGGCAAAGGAAGCAGAATAAGAATTAACGTTCAGGCTGCTATGACGTACTATCACTTGGATTTAATCATCTTGGGTTAACTGAAATACAATACCAAGAGTTGTCCCTACTGCGAGAGGGTTAATGGTGAGAGTAGTACACTCTGTGTCATATGACTCACTCCCAACTGAAAAAAAGAAAAAAGTGCTATTAGCTGGCATAAAATACTACAGCAGAGTTGCTCCGATTATATGAAGGTTAGTGCTGCCAGATTGGACTTTAAGGCTGTGTGACTCCTCAGGCAAAAAAAAAAAAAAAAAAAAATGAGTATGCCGTTAGCTGGTTTAAAGCAATAGAGTTATTTCGACTATGGCAGGGTAAATGGTACCAATATTAAAAATGAAGCTCCTGTGACTCACATACCTGAATAAAATCGTCTGTCTAATTGTAATAGAAAACTAGATGCGTTCAACCTGAGTGGATAAACTCTACTTGTATTAACACAGCTAATAAAATCGTCTGGCGTTGGCCAGAATATATTGAGAATTTCACGGTGCAAAAGCTTGTTGGTGGATAACTGTTCCAACTTTGCCAGGTTAACAAGAAACCTGAACCAAACTGTAGGACAATTGAAAGTTTCAGAGATGATGTTGGGACAGCCATCACACCCGATACTGCATATGAATGAGGGTGTGACATATGCAGAGATGAATGACAGGTGCGTGATATAATTACTGATTAACGACTTAAAGGGAATACTCTTGGAAGCTAAATTACGGAGGGTACCTGAAAATGCTGCCTTTCTCCAGTTTCCCTTTGATTCCCTTTCAACACCTGCTAACTCAGTCTGAATTACATTTGGCAGAAATATATTTGATTTTGTTTTAATAATTATGCCCCTGTAGTTGCAAGCACTTAACCCGAAGGACTTTTTTTTAATGTTCTTGCTACCTTAGGATGACCGTTTTGTTCAACACTGGAATAATTTCTAGCAATTAAGTGGTTAGTAAAGGCTCTAACAACTCTCCCATCCATGTTCGAGAACTGTCAATAGCTGCGCATGGACAGCAGATTATTAATAAATGAATTAACACTAGAACATGTTGTTAGCCACGAGGAAGTGCTACGGAAAGGACGTATAGGCGAAGTGTTGTCTTACAGTATTTTGCATTCGAGCTACATACTTCTGGCTCTGGATATAGAGGCCCGTATATATTTCCGAAGGCATAAAGCTTGACAGTTGATTTGAATATGGGCTACCCCTAGCTTCAAGAATACGTCACGGAATTCCAAAATTTATAGTGTAAGAAAAATGCTGCCTTTTACAAAATGGTCACCATCAGGTCTGAGCCATTTATGAAATGTGTATATATTTTGACGGGAAGGTAGTACACAGATCATCTTTTTGTCTATTGTTGGGTTTCTAGGTATTCCCGATACAGTGGTGGCATCATGAGGCAAGTAAGACGTTGCATAGGTGCCCAAAACCAAGTTGACCACCTGGTAAAGTTCGTGAGACATAAAACTATCGATTATTTTTTTACAGAAATGCAGTAGAAAGATAATGTTGGTGTCTATGGGCAGTTATGGTATAAATATGGAATATGTTTTGAAGGGTAGAAGGTGGTAGAATATGCTAATAATAATTGTATGATAACATAGTTCACTGAAAGAGATAGCACACAACACAACAAAAGAATATATGAGCAGTAATTTAAACCCACTTATCAGTGATCACTTTCAGAGTTTAATTGTTGGTATGTGCTGCTCTAAAAAAAAAAAAAAGACATTCCAATATATATTGGGAAAAATATATTGGAAAGAAAAGAGAATTGTATTTTGTTTTTGTTGATTTGGAAAAGGCCTTTGGCAGAGTCCCTAGAGAGGTGGTGAAATGGGCAATGAGAAAGCTAGGGTTGGAAGAATGGCTGGTTAGGGTGGTTATGGCCATGTACGTGGGTGCTCGCACCCAGGTAAGAGTGAATGGAGCTTTGAGTGATGAGTTTTCCGTGAATGTTGGTGTGCATCAGTGGTCAGTTTTGAGTCCCTTGTTGTTTATCATGGTGCTTGAAGCCCTCTCACGTGACTTCAGAGATGGACTCCCATGGGAGATGTTGTATGCTGATGATTTGGTGTTGATTGCAGAGAATGAAAAGGAGGCAGAGGAAAGATTTAAGAAGTGGAGAGATGGTATGGGGTACAAAGGCTTAAGGGTTGATGCAGATAAAACAAAAGTGATGATATCTAGGGTCGGCGGCGGTACAATCAGAGGAGAGGGAGAGTGGCCACGTACAGTTTGCCACAAGGGTGTGGGAAGTAATTCCATCTTGTGTAGTGTTTGTGATAAATGGGTGCACAAGAGATGTAGTGGTATTAGAGGTAGACTGCAAGATGATGCTGATTTCACGTGTCCGGCGTGTCGGGGAGAGCAGGTGGAGATTGTTAGGCGTGAGAGGGTTGAACTTGCAGGTGAGTCTTTTGAGTGTGTGGAGGAGTTTCGTTATTTGGGAGACATGTTATGTGCTGGAGGTGGGGCTGGAGTTAGCTCGGTTGCTAGGGTGAGAAGTGGTTGGAAGAAGTTCAGAGAGCTGTTGCCTCTCCTGACATTGAGAGGACTCTCCTTACGTGCTAAGGGGTCTTTGTATGCAGCATGTGTTAGGAGTGTGATGCTGTTTGGTAGTGAGACCTGGGCAGTAAAGGAAGAGGATATTCACAGGTTTAAACGTACAGAAATGACGATGATTAGGTGGATGTGCAGTGCGTCCCTGCGTGCAAGGCCTGGGGGGGCTGGGTTTACGATGGAAGAGTTGAGAGGTAGGATGGGACTGGAGTGTATTGGTGTTGTGATGAGGAGAGGTAGGCTGAGGTGGTTTGGACATGTGGAGAGGATGGGGGAGGATAATTGGGTACAGAGGGTGAGAGGTGTTAATATTGGGGGAGGGGTTGGGAGGGGTAGACCGAGAAGGACTTGGGACGAGGTCACTAAGTGTGACTTAAGGGTTAAGTGACTGAACAGGGAGGCTGCCAGGGATCGAGCAGCGTGGAGAGCCGCCATTAGGTGACCAAGGCCGACTCATGCAAGCATGTTGGAGCCTTCAAAAACGAAAAACGAAAAAAAAAACATTCCCACATACAGAGTATTCTCTGAATATTAATTAAATCACTATGTTATAAATGAAAGCATGAGTAGTATATTTTACTGAACCAAACTGTCCTGTTAAATCCAGATATTGGATGAATTTTAAAAATATATTTTTGTTTTTGTTTTTAATGCAAGGAAGAACGAACCAAAGGCCATGGGCCCGCATACTGTTCCTTCCAAGAAAAAACAAAAACAATACAAAAGTGAGCCAAATTCAAGATCCATTCATTTCGAGATGCCTGGACACACTGCGTTTGAAAGACTGGAGATCATAGGAAGTAGAGAATAAAGACAGAGGAAGACAGTTGCAGAGTTGACCAGTTGCATAAATGAAGGACTGGGAGTAACGGTTAACTCTTGCATTAGGGAGTCGGACAGAAAAGCAGACAGTTCAGAGGAACAGTGATCGTTGAAGTAGCGATAGAAAAGAGATAAAGATGCAACAGTGCAGCGAAGAGACAAAGGTTGAAGGGTATCAGTAAGAGGAGGAGAGTTAATGAGACGTAAAGCCTTTGACTCCACCCTATTGAGAAGAGCTGCATGTGGGGAGCCTCCCCACACATGAGAGTTGTACTCCATACATGGGCGAATAAAACCTGCGTACAAGGTCAACAACTGTGCAGAGGTAAAGAAAGTTTGGAGTCGGCTTAGCACACCTAATCACTTGGAAGCAGATTTCACAAGTGATGTAATATATTCTTTCCAAGACAACTCCCAAGAGAATGAAACCCCAAGCATGTTCAAGGATGATGCAGGACTGAGCTGGACATTATTAAACATTAGTGGGTAATCCTGAGGAAGATTTTGTCGGGTTGATAAGTTGTAGGATCTGAGTTTCTGATGCATTAAAAATAACATAATTATTTTTACCCTAATCAGAGGTACGAGCCAAGTCAGACATTAGGTGTGCCATAGCCTCATCCCTTTTTTGCTGAAGTAACTGCTGAGATGGACGTTGCGGAGACCGAATGAAAAGGTGAAGGATGGAATCATCAGCGTATGAGTGGATAGGGTTAGATGTACAGCTTAGAAGGTCACTGATGAATAAGAGGAAGAGAGTTGGTGATAGGACAGAGCCCTGAGGAACACAGCTGTTGATAGGTCTAGGAGAAGAACGATGGCCATCTACAACAGCGGCTATAGAACGACCAGAAAGGAAGCTAGAGATGAAGGCACAGATAGTAGGATAGAAACCGTAGGAGAGCAGTTTGGAAATTAAAGATTTATGCCAGACTCGATCAAAAGCCTTTGAGATGTCAAGTGCATTGGCAAAGCTTTCGCCAAAGTCCCGAAAGGAGGATGACCAGGAGTCTGAAAGGTAGGTGAGAAGATCGCCAGTGGAGCATCCCTGACGGAACCCATACTGACGATCAGAAAGAAGGTTGTGACAGGAAAGATGCTTTAAGATTTTTCTGTTAAGAATTGACTCGAAAACTTTTGAGACACAGGATGTTAAAGCAATTGGACTATAGTTAGAGGGTTTGGAATGGTCACCCTTCTTTGGGACTGGCTGAATGGGAGCAAACTTCCACCAAGAAGGAAAGGTACAAGTCGACAAAGGCGAAAGAGTTTACCTAGGCAGGGTGTAAGCACAGAAGCACAGTTTTTGATGAAAACAGAAGGGACTCCATCAGGCCTATATACTTTGTTAGTATTGAGGCCAATGATGGCAGAAAATACATCAACTGAAGAAATTTTATTGTCAGTCATGAGGAAGTTAGAGGAAGTGATGGAGGAAGAGCACCGGAATCGTCTAACGTGGAACTGGAGGAGAAAATCTGAGCGAAGAGATTTGCTTTATCAGTAGGAGAAATAGCTATAGAGCCATCAGAGTAGAAAAGAGGAGGGAAGGATGACCTATCTGCGAAATCCAAGATATCATTGACTCAATAGGCTGGCTGCTTATTATAACACACTGATTGCATTTGTTTATGACAGAATGTCATACAGTTTTACTCTGCTTTAATGCGTGGTCAGCGCTTTGTGTCTCAATGCCCGATGCAGTTAGAGATGATAAACTTTCCATAGGGTAGTAGATGTAAATATTGATAGGCAAGAGTATGTCGTTTCAGTCATCCAGCCATCGTTCACTTGATCTGGAGTTGAGTGGGGGTCATCTGGTTGGCATAGGATTTTATGTACAACTTGAAAAGCTATCGATATGGTCATGAATGATACTTGATGTGTGGGGTAAGGCTTCCCTGGGTTTCAGCGCTGCAGTCGGATATGACACTCCACTCGACGTTGATCGGATGTCTGAGTTTCTGTTTTGGACTTTACACCAGCCCACACATGAGCAAGATGCTTCTAGCTGTTCATGATTTCTTTACTTAACTGATTTGACTCTGCGAACTGGCATGGAACTTCGTGGGTCACTGGAAAGAGTCTCGAGTTTTGTCCCATGATCCTTAATGAATGCATCATTGCCAGTGAGAACATTAGTAGATGGGTTAAGTGACTTTTGACCTAAGTCATGATGCAAAGTTCCCCTTTGGTATGGATATACCTTAGGTCCATAGAAAAAATGATTTTCCAAAGGTACAAGCTAGATTTTGCGTAGCATCTGAAATATACTTTTTTTTTTTTTAAAAGAAAATGGCCGCTGATGATACACCAGACCCGATATTATTATCTTTGCTTCTGTTGTAGCTGTGATGACAAAACTGGTGTCAAAGTGTACATATTGGGGGTCAAGAAATCCACTTAAATAGGTTTCAAGGCTTAAAAAACAATTGTTTTCTCCTTGCCACGACAATTGGGCATAAAATAAGCAAACTTCATTAAAGTTTAAGTGTCATCAGGGTGACTTTCTTATACAGTCGTGTAAGTGTGAAGTCGTAGATGTCGTGTAATTATAAAGTCGTACGTGCGACATTCGTTATGTCTGAGATGCAATATTTTGTTGGGATTGTCTGTTTCTACACAGTCCAGTATCGTCACTTTGACATGACTATTGTTCGAAGTTATTTAATACATCGTTTAGATTAACCCGAGGTGTCCCGTCGACGTATGGGTACGTTACAACGTTTTGTCACAGTGACACCCATCGACGTACCCATACCTTATGCAATTGCAAGGTCAGTCATTTGCACATTTTTCAAGTTTCACAGGTGATTTTTAGTAGGCATATGTGGGAGACCTTCCTCTACCTGCTGTCAAGCGGGGATACTGCCTGGCCCCACCTGACTCCCCCTCCCCTCCCTCTCCCCCACATCGGCAATTCACCTGTTAGCAGTGACCTGGCCAGTAAAGACATGTCGAGCCACGGTCTCTCCAATGTCGAAATTCAAGGTGAAAATGATTCCTGAGGTGGAGGGCAAAGAAATAAAGAAGCTAGAGGAAGAAACAAACAGAAGCAATGAGGTGGTAATGTCGTAAAGGAAGGTGCCATATGTGGATGTGTTTGGTGAGTGAACAATGCTTATATTGCCTATAGTATTGTGTGAAAACCAATATCATCTTGTACTACACATAAATTCGTACCAAATAAATAAATAAATACGTAATTTAAAGTGGCTTGAACTAGTTAACCCTCCCATAGTTCGTTTTCTTTGAAGCCAGGTACCCTGAGAGAGAACAGAAGATAAAACTGATTGTCACCTGCAGCAACATTTTAAGCTCAGGAGGGCGATTTCTCTATGAATTTTCGATGTTTGTCACCAAAAGCGGAGGTTTGAGCCCAAAAAAATGTTTTTTTCCGAGATAGCTTGGGACTGAGGGGTATCGGAGGTTGGAAATCGGTCGGGACGTGACGGGTTAAAAAAGGTCTACTTACACAGAGTTGATTCTAACAGACTATCATAACACATAACATATCGTTTCCTTTAAAACGTTTAATTCTGTTTTTTACTTTTCTGAATGCTTGTTATCAATCATCTTATCTATCTCATTATGTTCAAGCAAGTTTATTTCTCGTTTTAGATTAGTAATTAGATCTTCCTTCCAATATGAGCAGCTCCAAAAGCAGATCTGCCATCATGGATGCTCGTGACTGGGGTTTATGCTGCATATATTTGTTACGGGAATCCATAGAAAAAGCTTCAGATCCCTCATCATCTGTAAAACTGAGAAACGATCCTGAAAAACTTTATACATGTTACAAAGAAGATACAGATAACATCCAGGGTCTGAAACAATTAGTTGATTTGCCTGATTTTATAGCAGTGGATGACATTAGTGGTGGCGGCAATGGTGGTAATGCTCAGGATGTAGTGCAGCTGATGATGTCGAATCCAGTAATGTGGCACAAAAGCTACAGGAATGTCACTGACAAACAAAAAAGTTGAGAGAGCAAGAAAAAAGCCTGAAGAGTCAGTGAGCCCAGTAAAAGCACGACACATGAAAAATGGTGCCAAGACCACCACACAGGCTTTACCCACACTCTCAACATCACCATGTGAATCAGTCAAAACACAGTGCCTCTTGTGTGGTGAAGTGGGCAACAAAAAGGAACTAAGGAGGGCTGCCACCCTTGGCTAGGATAGAAAAGTGAAAAAATGTGCTCAGGTGGTAGGTGGCCATCATCTATTGGCTCAGCTAGCTGCCGGTGACATGATCACTATTGATGCTGTTTCCCATCGTGCAAGCCTGACTAGTCTCTTTAGAAAAGCAGAAACTGTTGGATGTGACATGACTGAGGGTAATGCAACTCAGATAATCAGAGCACACGTCCTCAATGAGTTGTTTGAATTCACAGAAGATTATCACACTCAGAAGAATCACTGGCAATGGCTGACTTGACAGCCCTCTATGACAAGCACATTGCAGAACTGGGCTTTCCATACATCAAATGCAACACAAAACGCCCTTAGGAGGATACTGAACACCTGATTCCACACATCAGATCAGTAAGAATGAATCGTGGCTGGTCATTTGTTTTTTATGATGACCTGAGCAAAGGTATTGTTGACATGAAAAACAACACATCTACTGATGTCTCCATCATCCTCAAAGCAGCCAAAA
Organism: Birgus latro; assembly: GCA_018397915.1. NCBI lineage: Eukaryota > Metazoa > Arthropoda > Malacostraca > Decapoda > Coenobitidae > Birgus > Birgus latro. The sequence goes on along the minus strand of JAGKTI010037401.1, from coordinate 1,709 downwards.
TCCTCCGGCAAGAATATTTCCCCATGAAGAAGGCTTTCACAAGTTCCTTCTCAACCTCCTGTGAAGCTGATTCAATTTCTCCCATTCTGAGATCGTTCCTACACATGCTTCTTCATGGACCAAGTATTGGTCAGCAACCTCCTGGACCTGAGAAGGCCCAGGCTGCGACATCCATTGGGCAGCAAATAAGTTTAAACTTCATAAGATGCAGATCCAATAAACCTGGCAGTGTTCCTCGTCACATAAAAGAGAGAGGAATCACCCGTTTCACTGTATCTGGCAACGAAACTACGCCTTCATACTGGCAGGGCATGTGTGTGTCATATGACCGCTTGAAAACATCCAGCACAGACAGCAAATTCAGGGATCATGCACTGAGAGCAGACTGTAGTGGTGGTCCCACCTCATGGAGTCAAGAATGTCTTCATTGCTGGTGCTTTTGATAACACTGACCACAACCCATAATTGACAACAGGAGGCGGTGGCTCAATCGGTAGAGAGGTGGCCTGCAGTCCTAACGGACCCAGGTTCAAATCTCCGCTGGGGCAGGGAAGAGTTTAAGGATCTACCAGAAGACCCGCCGACATGTCGTAAAAATACCCCCGCTAATACCAATACACCAGTCCTTTATGAGACAGCCCAAGCATGTATTCAATATGGACGGTGGGTGTTAGCGCCGAAGTGGTGACATGTAGAGGTGTATGGTATGTAAGAGGACTGCTGGGCCTTGATAGCAGGCTGTGAAGCCTTTGCCCAGAGTCGGACACATTTATTAGAAAAAAATAAAAAAAATGAAAAAAAATAAAACATTAGCCCTTCATGGAACATGTATCAGCATTCATCAGCACTTCGCTTCAGAGAGCCAACAAACTGAAAATCTCACTGATATCCTGATCCAGCTGAGATGGGGAAGAAGCATGTGAAATCCTTGTAGCTAGCTACATGACCATGGATGTTTCACTGCCAGAACTTGTCATTTGCAAGTGTAAGGAAGACGGTAAGGCTCCTTATAAATGCTGCATGCAGAGGCCGCCCTGCTTGTCTCTCTGTGGATGTAATGGTTCATGCTTCCGCAGTGCAGACAGCTACATGCAAAATCTTCTTAGTAATATAGGAACACTATAAACTACTAGTTTTCACCACTACAACATGTAGATGTGGCATTGCCTACTTCTGACAATTGATGGGAAATATTTCCTCATATTTTTCTGTCAAGCATTATGTCTCAATGAAACTGTGAACATAGTTAAAAACTTGTTACGCTACTCTGGACCTAGCACTTGCATCCATATAATAACATACATAATGCAAATTTTAAACTATTTCAGGGAGTGGACCTTTGAAAGCATGCATTTTTAATGGCTTCAGGGACCTGAAATTATATCTATAAAACACGTATCACAATACATGGACTTTCTGTGACAGTCAGTTTCCAAGCTACGAGTTGCCCATGTTTTAAGTGTAGCCAATTTACAAATAAATTTTAACCAATTTCGCATATTTTGCCAATAATAGTTATGGTTAACAGATTTTTTAAAAAAAACTTTGGAAGCCTTTTAACTGGAGTCCTTGACCCCCCAAAGTACGCTTTTGACACCAATTTTGTCATTATAGCTATAATGGTAGACAAGATAAGGGGTCTGGTGTATTGACGGAGGCCATTTTGAAAAAAAATCGCATATTTTTCAGATACGAAGTGAGATCTAACT
>JAGKTI010037399.1:0-10900 GCA_018397915.1 Birgus latro | reverse complement strand
TTATGCAAGGAAAAAATGGAAACCTTGCATAAGTTGTCATGTTTACGGAAAGCCTATGAATCTTGCCATCCTTTTTATTTCCAACGCCATCATTCTCGACATCAACATTTTATTTCCAACACTCTATTTCTCCAAACATACATCATTCCTTAGATTACCAACCTCATCCTAGTCATCATCATCATCATCACAACCACAGTCACCGCCATCCACAACCATTCCCTCTCGCCATCCTGCCAGCATAATCCCTCAGCATCAATCCCATTATCACCACACCCCTATCACCATGGCCGCCATTACCATCGTTTAACCCTGATAGCCTTACAATCGTCCCTATCTTCCTAATCACGTTGTAATTTGTGGCTCCAATCATCGTCAACATCACAATCACATTTATTACAATCATCAATCAATAATGAAAAAAAAAAAAAAAAAAAAAAAAAAAAAAAAAAAAAAAAAAAAAAACACACACACACACACACACACACACACAAAATCGTTGTTAGGCCACGATACAACGTCCCCGAATCCCTGCTCCTTCTTCCCCCCCCCTCCTCTGAAGATGGATTATAAAAAGTCATTATATACGAGCGATCTTTTCCTTCCCTCCTCAGAGACAAGGATGAAATATAACACAGCCTCTTCCTCCTACCCCAACTTTACCCTCCCTCCAGTACTCCTAAATCGCTTATAGATTTAAACCCCTCAAAGTTCTCGTTAAGTAGATAAAGTTTAATTGATATGACGATGTGGAAGAGTAGACGAAGTGGAGGAGTACATACGAGGAAGCGTGTTGAGATTAACAGGTGGATGTGGAGGGTGAGGATGGAAGGGTTTGTGGGTACATTCTGAGCTACACAAATTTTGATAAACTCTAGAATACGGTGTTAGGTACAGGCTAGAAAAGAAGGCTGGGAGAATGATGGAGATTTTTTTTTATTATATAGATAAGTAGACAGATGCTTAGACAGATAGATATATAGACAGACAGATAAAGTGTTTATTTTTTGTAACACTGAGAACAGACAGATGGGTTTAGATAACATTATGGGTTGGATAGATTAATACAAAGAGAGATGCATGAAGAGATTACTATCATTTTTGGACCAGAAAAAATACAATATAATAGAAAAACAAATGGAAGGACGGAGAAATTATATTTTGTAGTCTGACCGGAAGTGAAACATAAAAAGGCAGCGAGAGAGATTATTATTATTATTATTACTATCATTTTCGACCGTACGCGATATCCTTAAAATGGAAAGAAAGATAGATGGATAGAGAGAGATTTGTCTTTTAAGTTAGATTAACAGATACACGCATAGAGTAAGATTATTCTCTGAGTCCCGAAGTGATACCCTTTACACTGGCTGGTTATATTCCTCTTCCTTGCGCTTGAGGCTGGAGGGGGAAAGTGAGATAGAAAAATAGAGAGAAATTGAAATGGGAGAAAAATGTGGGGAAGAGGAAATGAGAGAAGGTATGGAAAAATGAGGAGAGAGGAAGAGTAAATAATGAACTGGGATGAGGAAGGAGGAGGGGAATGAAAAACACTGGTGTGGGAAGAATACGGAATGTAATGGGGGTGAGGAAAGACCGCGAGAAAAGGGGGAGGGAAAGATAAAAGGCAGCATTAAAAGGAAAAAGAAAAAGAAACGAGAAGCAGAAGAACTGTTTAGAAGTGAGGCAGCAGAGAAACAGCGGTGGATGTGGAAAAGGAAGAAATAAGGAAAATGATGAGGGAGACCGAAGGAATATTTTGTTCCCCTTTCACACGGATTTAGGAGGCCTCGTTGCACCTTCACTTTATATATTTATTTCTTGCATTTCTCTTTAGTGTTGGTAAGGACGGGAGGGAGTTAAGGCCACGAGGGGGAGGTACATGTGGAGAGGAAGATTTGGTATGACCGGAGGCAAACAGGGATGGAGTTAAATAATTGGAAATCATATAAAAAAAAAAGTCCTACAGCTCGACAACAACGCAAAATACTCGGTGTGGAAGAACGATAAAAGAAGGTAAGTACAGAAGACAGGGTCACGATATGGAGACCAGGAGAACAAGAAAGAAGAATGATAAAGAAGAGGAGACGATTTTGGGAAAGGAATTGCAGATTAATGAGGGAGACAGAGACAATAAAGGATGGTGAGGGAGGAGAAAAAGATGGGAGGAGGAGGAGGAGGAAGAGGAAACATGATGAGAGAGGAGGAGGAAACATGATGAGAGAGGTGTTGATGGAGGAGGGAGGGATGAAGGTAATCTCTAGGTAAGATATGGGCCTGAGGATATGACAATGAGAGAGAGAGAGAGAGAGAGAGAGAGAGAGAGAGAGAGAGAGAGAGAGAGAGAGAGAGAGAGAGAGAGAGAGAGAGAGAGAGAAATAATTGCTATAGTGGTCAATATGGATTAGGCCATTTTGGAAATTGACGAAAGTAAGGGTGCAAGTAGAATAGGAAATGTAGTTACTTCTGTGGCAAGTTGAAGTATTATCATCATCATCATCATCATCATCATCATCATAATGATAATAATAATAATAATAATAATAATAATACAAGGATCCCTCTTTCCCACACAAATCATCACAAACACACAAGTAAAATCTTTCTGTTTCTCTCTCTCTCTCTCTCTCTCTCTCTCTCTCCCTCACACACACAGACGCACACACACACACACACACACACACACACACACACACACACACACACAAACACAAATACATACACACACAAAATATCTTTCACTGTTATACACACACACACACACCACTCAGATCTGATGATGTCTGTGGGTGTGATGATGGGAGTGCGACCTACGTTCCTCTTTAATGCCACATCTCCCGCTGCTGCCCCTCTTGATTACTCCACCCAGTTGTCTTACCTCCACCCACTCCACCCCTCTCTCACCTCCACCCATTCCACCCCTCTCTCACCTCCACCCACTCCACCCCTCTCTCGCCTCCACCCAGGCTCACACCTACCCTGGCTCTTAGTCTCGACCAGTAAGAAGCTCCACTAACACCTCCTCCTAAGCGATTTATTCTGCCTATTTAACCTTATCATATTTTCGTGAGTTGCTTTATATCGGTGTAGTATCGTCCTATTCTTCATAGACAGCGTACAAAAGGATATTTACCCCATCAGATCGGTGACGCATTTTCCGCATTTTTTTCCTGTTTCCTCCGGATGATTATTATAGCTATCTATCTATCTACCCATCTACTGTATCTATCTACCCACCTATCTATCTACATGGCAACAGACAGACAAACAGATGGACAGTTAAAGAGAGATAGACAGACTTCAGCAGGGAGGGGACGGATGGTGATAAATAAAGTGAATCAATATTATTATCTCAAACATACAATACAAATCCTTCAGGAAGCTGGGCCAGGTTGAACTCTAACTGAACAAAAATAAAGTCAGCATAAACACAAAGTAAACACAGGATCCAGGAGGCAGCTCAATGTTTACACCAGCGCACACAGCTTCGCAAAAACCAACACAGAAGTTAATCCTGTGTGCCGTGCTGGGGGGGAACGGGAGGCGCACACTGTTAGAAATGTTAACTCTATACAGGGTTTAGAAAGCGGTTTATTATTGTCCTTGTTAGTAAGCCCGTCTTCAAGGCAGACTGTGTTATAGACAAGTAAGAATATAGAGGCAAATTAATTCAGATATATAGCTAAAGATACATGTGTTGAAAAAAATGTGGTGTTGAGACAATGGTGATTAAACTTCGCCTCCAACCCGAAACTGGTTATTATGATTGTATATATTTCAGCAGATATATATAATTCATCCATATATTTAATAAGGAGACTGAGAAACAAGGTAGGTGTATACTCTGAAAACGGTCGGGAGAAAGGCGTATATATATATATATATATTTTTTTTTGAGGGGTAGACAGTGGAAAGAGGTGAGAAACGATGCGTGTATGAGGCAGTGCGGCTTTCATGAGGAACTGGTGTGAGAGGAGAGAGAGAGAGAGGTTGGAGGGGGGGGGTGACTGGTGTGTGTGGGCGAGGGAGCTGGTCCTGTTCAGTGCCAGTGGCGTTTCTCAGTGTCTCTCTGGCTCCAGTAGGGGGAGGATGCCACGCTCCTCACAGCCCCACCTAAATCCACGCTCACGGTGACAGAATCAATGAGAACCTTAACCCTCTGGATGCAGTGGATTCTCTTCCCCTGAATAAAATCGTCTGGAGTTTGTTTAAGCAAAATCCAGAGTTTTTAAATTACTGGTCATATCGTAAAATCGAGGTCGCTTTTACTTGCGTTTTGTTTCTGGGTTCATCTGAGTTTTAAAGGAATCGTCTGACGTTTTTCGGGATACAATGCAAACTTCGTAATTCGCGTCCACAGGTGAAAGGATAGGCTGTTTTGTGAGACGTTCAGAGCCTGGCAATCGCTAGTATCGTTATCGTTTCTTTGAGCTGTAAAATGTTATTAGCCACTTATTTATATTTGTAAGGCGTAACGTTCAAAGTCTGGCAATCGCTCGTATTGCTATTGTTTCTTAGAATTTTAATAAGAAAATAGCCTGATAGGTAAATTTTCATCTTGTATTTTGTTCCTGTGTTCTTTAAATTCCCAGGTCCAGGGATTCATCATAATGGCCCACTAATTTACCATTCCCTATTCTGCTCAGTTTTCTTAATTCCCAGCGCCAGGAATTCACTGTAATGGCTCACTAATTTACCATCCCGTATTATGCTCAGTCCCTCTAAATTCCCAGCGCCAGAAATACACATAGGTTGCTCACTAATTTACCATTTCGTATTTTGCCCTGTTCTCTAAATTCACAGCGCCACCCGGGCCATTCGCTGCACCAGATAATTGTACTCTTTTCACCTTAATTCGGCCCAGATTTTTTTTTCTTTTGCAGCCTATTTGGTGCACCCCAGTCACTATGGCTTTACAGCATTCTTTTCACAGCACTTCTTCGTGATTAGTATCATGATCTAGTCCCGATCTGCTCTTCCAACGGAGCATTAGAGAGATGGCAATTTTAGGTCAATTCTGAGTACGAGATAATGGAAGACCCGTGCTAAGAAATGAACCCGAAAATTAAAAACAATTATATGGAAGAAATTGTACGATGAAAAAGCGTGGATTCAAATAAAAAGACTTTGTTTCCCTGCAAAAGTAGGTGAAAGGGAATCTCCACTTCACAGTACATAAAAAAAAGTATGGCCACTCGGGGTATGACAGATGTGAAAATGGGCGAGTATTGTAGGACAGACATGAATGTATTAACCTAGTACCTTAAAAAAAAAGAAGTGCCTCCCTGCCAGCGGTTCCCAGTGCTAGATGGCCGAGATATTGTGAGAAACCCGGCAGGCCATTTTTTTTTAGCGCTCTTAGAGATTTAGGAGGGAAGGAACCTCACATTTCCGGCCGGGGCAGTGACCGTAAATTATCCAGCACTTCGCCAGGCCCTGCACTACGCTACGCCGACCACTGCACTGTATTCTGGCTGGCATTGGGGCCTTCGTAGAGCCTCTCCCTCTGCGATTTATTCTGCATATTACACCCTTTTATTCTTCTACGCTCTACTGAGACACGGGAAGCTTCGTGGCACCGCTTCCTCTGCGATTCGTTTTGCATACTACACCCTTTTGCCACTGAGTAAGTTATTGTGGTAAACTATGTCAATACTAAGAAATCTATAAGTAACCCAGAGTTCCTCGGTGCAACATGCATGATAATTCGATATGAAATAAGTGCTACGGAGCTTCCAGTACCACCGAGAATAAGACCCACCGCCTGACCTCTGTAAGGGGGATGACGTACCAGAAATAAAACCCTTCTCGTGATACCTAAGATCCTCTGGCCTTAAGTTTCCTTCCCAGCCTTCCTAATGGAGACACCGCCTAACCTTTTCACATACGTAGGTCCTCTACGGCGAATAAAAATCGTCTGATGCTTATTATACTGGAGCTTTGCCTTAAATAATTGCCTTGGACTCCATTTGGGATTCCTGTGAGTGTATATTCAGGGCTGCGTGACACACTGGGCCATATACAGGTCAAGTCTGGTCGCTTTTGTCCCGGTGTGAACTTGCGGGATTTATCATGGCCGAGTTTGGCTTCCTGGCCAAGACCTCCGGGTGCTGGGGACGCTGAAGGTGGTGATGGTGAGCGAAATATGTAAGGAGGTGAGGATGTAAGATACAGAAGAAACTGACAATGATGCTGATGAACAGTAAAAGGGTTTTCTTCAGATATATATCCCAACCAAACGGTGTGAAGAGCTTCTGTAATGGACACCATTTTTAAGCCATGCAATCCACGGGCATCTCGTCCAAGAGAAACATATGTCAGCGTTATCTAGAATATACCACTTAAGATTTCTTAGGGCAGAGGAAGTTAAGCTAAATAAACGTAATAACTTTGCTTACACAGTATGTGTTGTGGAGATGAGAATTAAGGAGGCTTGGACGACACAAGTGAATGTTAGTCTGGCCGATTTTTGCACGGCATACTGTTGATGATTTTCCTATTTTGAGCTTTGTCTTTTCCGAGGTTTTGATTCCTACTCCCACCATGCATAACATAAGGAAAGAGTGAGCACAGGACATCTTCCTGACACACACACACACACACACACACACACACACACACACACACACACACACACACGCATACGTTCACACATGCTCATACATATACACGCTACACAGACACGTTGGTAAAATGATATTAGAAAGTGTTACCAACATGGGATAAAATATACCTACTTATGAAAACCAACAAAGTACAAAAAATGCTTGACTGTTTTTCTTTCATCCATGCATACTTCCTTGTTTATTTTCGAGATACACTTTCATCTAAATTCACCCATCAATATTTATACAGGAAAAACAAGCACGTAATAAGTCTCTGATCAGTGAATTATGATGCGAAAAATGACTACAACAGATTACACATGAATAACCGCGTGACCACGAATGAATATTAGTGAGTTAATATTAGAGAAAGATGTAAGATGAGTGGCCATTGTGCGTCATGATTAAAACACAAGCAATAAAGGTAATGGCTGGAGCAACTGCCTCATAAACCACACATTCCCTTGGCTGTGAAAAGTTAGGCTAATAGGTGGTGGTGGAGGCGAGAGGAGGAGGAAGGTATGTCACTCCACCCCTTACACCACCACCATCTCCACCACCATCTCCATCATACTCACCACCACTTCCCTCACACTTACCTTCCTTGCACACCCATATCTTCCCTCACTTATATCTACACTCCCTTCACACATCTCTTCTCCCACCCTCACCACTCCCCTCACACTTACCCCTCCCCTCACTCCTACCCCCCCCCATACACTCACCACTCCCCTCACTCCTACCACCCCCTCACTCACACCCCCTCACACTCACAACTACCTTATTATTCTTTTCTCTCGTTACGAAAGGACGATTTTACTGAGAATGTGTGAGATTTTTGGTAGCAGTACAAGGAGATATTAGAGAGAGAGAGAGAGAGAGAGAGAGAGAGAGAGAGAGAGAGAGAGAGAGAGAGAGAGAGAGAGAGAGAGAGAGAGAGAGAGAGAGAGTAACCTTCTCATGGTCCTGACAGCTCTCGTATTTATTTTCCAGCTAACGCCAGACGATATTACCCAGCTGAGTGAGCAATGGTGCCTGAGAGTGTTAGTACTGGAAGCAGTACCCAGCTCATGGTCGGGAAAACTCTAGCATCTTCCACTTAACCATCTCTCTATATCCAGACGCCTTAACAACAGAAGGAGTGGCTACAAACGAATCGCTTCATAGCCCGTAATCTCATCGACCAAGTAAGCTCCCTAACACCTTTTCCTAAGCGATTTGTTTTGCTTATTACACCTTAATGTCCTATTCTAGTTTTTATAAAGTCATCTACCATCGCCATACTGTGCATAAATAAGTCGCTAAGGGGTGCTAAGGGGTTTATTTTACCGACGGGAATACAGGCCCATATCGTCGTGTCATCTTAAGTCTGCCCTATCTCCAATCTACACACCCTCTCTTATATACTTAAACTTCCAGCCATCTCTAACACCAGACAAGTTTATTCAGTAGAGGAGCCTGAGAATTAATAACAAGGGGAGACGCGAGGGAGGATTGCGACAGAAAATAAAGAGGGGATGAAGAGGAGGGAGAAAGGGAGAGGAGGAAGGAAGAGAGAGGAGGAAGAGGGGGAGAGAGGAGGAAAGCAAGGTGAGGAGGAAAATACAGGGAGGAATGATGACGGAAAACGGAGGCAAGGAAGTGGAGAGGAAATCCTGAGTAGGCTTTAGTGAGAGGTTCTAAAATTCAGGTCATGTTTTAAAAACCAAAAGGGAAGGGGAGAAAAAGTAAATAAAAACACTAATCAATATGGAAAGAACTGTCATAAAAACACATAAAACAACAGAAATATAACTTCAAATGTACTTAGATGTTTCAAATAGTGAATTTTTTTTTATAACAAATACCACGAAATAAAGAAAACGAAAGGAAAGGGATACACGAAAAAAAATCTGGGGTGGAAGGAGGAGAATGATGAGGAAGAAAAAGAAGGACGAAGAAAGAAGAAAGGGGAGGCGGAGATGGAAGGAGAAACAGGAGGAAGGAGGAGGAGGAAGGAGAAATAGGAAGAAGATGGAGAGGGGAGGAGGAGGACTGACAGATCAGTATTTTGATAGTCACAGATTTCTCCTGATAAGTGGGTAAGTGAAAGAGGAAGCGTGTGTGGGTGAAGACCGAGAGGGAAGGTAAGATTGACAGAGAGAAGGGATGTGAAAACAAGGTGATCCTACTGAGGGAAGGAAGGCTGGTAAGAAGTCTTGGGATGGAGATCTATCTATCTATCTACGAGTATCTATCTAGAGGCTGAAACAAAGGACTAGAAACATTCAGAGAGTGCATACCTGCACCCAAACCAAAAAAAATTTGTTATTTATATCTGCATCCGGACCCGGATACACCTGAGGCTCTGACAAACTCTTACTTGACCCACTGCTCACCTATCAATCATATTTCATTGAAATCCGGTAGTAAAACTTTGAGACACCTTACAGAAACAGACAAACAAACCAACAAACAGACACAGGCGAATACATAACTTTTGTCCAACTTCTTTGGTGAAGGTAAATGTACAGACTGAACAAAGGAGAAGCGAATTAAAGAGGAGGAAAGAGAGGCGCCTGTGGTACATAAAACCAGGTGAAAACTTTTAATCTGAGGAATTCTAGTAATAAAAAGGGATGGATAACAAGAGAAAAGGAGGACGTATAAAGGGACACAGGAGAATAATTCCTGACTACGTCTGAAAAGTTAAGAAAGATGAAGAGAAAACAAGGACAGGGAGGGTCACAAAAGAACGACTGACAAGGTAAAGAAAAAGACAAAACAAATTAGGAAGCAAAGAGAGACACAGCAGTGGAAACTCCTGGGAGGAATGCGCGCGTGGGAGTCAGAGAAGGAAATGCAGGTATTTGTGTGTCTGCGAGAAAAGAGGGAACAGAGAGACTGCAAGAATCAGAGGAGAGGATCTGGAAATGTTTATATAGCTGAAGGCGGTGTAAAGGAAAGTCATATTACCCCAGTGAAGGAGATACAGATATATTTGTGCGAGAAAAGGAGGGAAAACGAACAGGTTGCGAAAATAAGGGTTGAGGAATTGGAATGTTTACAGTTGAAGGTGATTTATGGGAACTGTCAGCAAGTGAAGGAAAAGCAGGTATCAGCATGTGGGAGAAGGAGAGAAAAATGGAGAGGCTGCGAGAATCAGAGAAATGAAAATGTTTTTAATGTTTAAGGTGATGTTAATGCTGACATAATTACAACACAGACGATTAACACCCTTCAGCTCCCCTACTCACTAAGATAAATAAAACCGTCTGGCCTTACCTGGAATAGATCAACTGACCCGATAATAATAGTAACTGTGAGATGAAAACATTAGCTGACAAAGATAATGATTTCATAAGAGCTGATGCAACATACAAAAGCCTGATAAAGATTTAGTCGTTTTAAGAAGGTAATTTCATAACTAGGAACTAAATAACTAAAGAGACGTAATATCAATCATCTCATATGTAACATTAAAGTTAAACCGGCCACGGAAAACTTTTATTGTGTTGCCTATTTCGTTCTCAAAAGTAAAAATAATAATAATAATAATAATAATAATAATAATAATAATAATAACAATAATAATGATAATAGTAGTAGAAGCAGTAGTAATCTCAAATCTGGCCATTCATCGGACAGGACTGTTTAAGCGTCCGGCTGTGTAATTCGGAATGAAATTAGGCATTAAGGCTATGGTAAAAGTCTACTTAATAATGTTACAGTGATTAATGCAGAAAAATGAGGACAATTTTCCTACGCGTCTGGCTCCATTAAATCAGGGTGGGATGGGGAGAGGAGGTGGGGGTGAGAGAGGGGGTGAAGGGGGAAGGGGAGAACGTTTTATAACAGTAGTAGTAGTGGTAGTAGCTGTTGTTGTTGCTGTTGCTGTATTCCCAGGTTCAACTGAAACGGGAACTCAGTGGACTGCAGGTTTAAGTTATCCCTGTCCTGCAGAAAACCATCCTCCTTTGAGGGGATAGGACAGTAGCTGAGAGACGCTTGCATAACCTGACAGTTAAGCCGACCGGTTATATCAGTGCCACCACATGAAGGCGTCCCTCTCCAACACCGGTGGAGGGAGGAGAAGGGGGCAGCAGAGGTAGGGAAGCAGGAGGAATGGCAGCAGGGGAGGAGGGGGAAGGAGGCAAGTAAGTACGCGGGGACAAAATCGATTTGAATAATGTCCTTGATCATTTTTCTGTAAGTAAAGTAAATTCCAATATCTTTTACCGAAACAGCCGCTTTCTATCATCCACTCGTGAATACACACACACACACACACACACACACACACACACACACACACA
>JAGKTI010037398.1:0-10900 GCA_018397915.1 Birgus latro | reverse complement strand
AGACACCTCGAATTAGGTTATTATCACCTGGCAACACCCCACAAGCATTCGCTCGCTAATTTCCCCTGCTTTTTCTCCCGTGAAATATAAATATGCCGTGTGACCTATTCTCGTAATATAAATTTATATCAGAAAGGAAGGGAGAAGCCAGGGTGATATTTACATTGAACTAGAACTACCAAATTTTTTATGTATTGTCTAGAATTCCAACCAGTTTTTTCAGATTATCATCTGACTGACATTGTTAACCCTTCCCTGCCCAATACGCCACGAGTGACGCACTCAGTTACTTTCTGTCCTCCGAACAGTGAGAATGTCGCAGTCGTGCCCATCCATTTCCGCCAGTTCTGCGCCCACTGAAAATGGCCCTGTGACCTCTACCCCTACAGAACCTCGCGTGAGAAGGGGTAATGGACTAAGTGATTCTGCAGTGGAATGCGAATTGGCTGAATTGTCCATGATCATGATGGACAGTGATTTTGAAATGTGGGGTGAGGAGTCGGGTGATGAGCTGGAGGAAATCGTGCCACCAACTCCTAATACCAGTCAGTGCTCCACCCTCCCAAGTTCCTCCCATCTCCAAGGGAAAGGAGCCGTTACTGCACGAAGGGAAGGAATTTGGGAAGGGAGTGAAGAGGAGGCGTTTTAGCACAATGGCCCCAAGTGACCCAGCCTGCCATGAGTCAAGAGGTGAATCACCCCGTTCTTCCAGCCCAACCTCCCTCATATCGTCGACATCTTCGGCTGAAATTTCTCCTGAGTCGTCGTCGTCGGAGTCGACACCATCACCTACATTGAAGGCAGGCTGTAGGACACGAGGTAAATCCCAGGCTTGCAGAAGTAGAGTAGCATTTAGAGTTAGGGCTGCTTGTGCTACTCGGCAACCTAGGGCTACTCAGGCTGACCTAGAAACAGGCCAGTCCGCCTCTCACCAACCGCTACCCTGTCGAACCCATTCTACACCACGAGAGGGAGCCCTGGATGCCTTCGTGTGGACGGATGGGTCTGATTTCGTTCCTGACGAACTGCACTTCGACGAGAGTTCCTCAGGGATACAGCCTGCCTTCACTCGAGGCGATGATGCTGAATGTGTTGACTAACTGTTAGCCTTCCTGGATGACGAAGTCATGCAGCACATTTGTGGTGAGACCAAAGGTACGAGTCACAACGTGCTGCAAGAATTACTGGTGCAGAAAAAATGAAAGATTGGAGCGTGCTTGGGGTCCACAAATTTTTTGTGTTTTTTGCCCTCATGCTTCTCATGCCCCATTCAAAGAAGCATGAGTTGGAGGACTACTGGTCCATGGACCCTCTACTACCCTCACCCACCTTCAACAAGTACATGGCCAGAGATTGCTTCAGGAACATCATGGGGTGCACTTCATCGACAATGATGTACCTTCACAGATTGACCCACTCTGGAAGATCCCAAAAATTCTGACCAGAATGAAGGATAAATTTATGTCATTCTTCCACCCATTTAGAAGGTTGTCATAGATGAATCCTTGCTTCTGTTCAGAGGACGTTCAGTACATTCCAAGCAAACGTCATCACTTTGGAATCAAGTTCTTTCTACTGTGCAACTGTACGACGGAGTACATCCTTGACTTCGTCACCTATTCAGCAAGCACTGTCGATCTCGATAAAACACACCCCGTTGGCTTCTCAGGCTGTGTAGTGAAAGTGCTGCTTGAAAAGCGTCTTAGTGGGAATCATGTGCTGTATACAGACAACTACTTTACAACACCAAAACTTGCAAAATACCTTTCGGAGCACGGCATCGGCTCCTGCGGCACTGTGAGAAGCAATCGTGCCAACTTCCCCAAATTCCCCGAGGCAGAAAGTTCACAGCGAGATGCTGGCAATACGGTGGCATGACAAGAGGATCGTGCACATGTTCACCACCGTACATAAGGGGGATATGAAAAATAGTGGGAAGGTCGACCATAGGACAGGCGAACCTGTGAAAAAAATCTGATGCTGTCATTGACTACAATATCAACATGCGGCTGGTGGACAAGTCTGACATGATGATTGGAGAGATTGACTGCCTCAGGAAGAATACTAGGTGGTACAGGAAAGTGTTTCTATATCTCCTAGACATGACGAACGCCTTCATCCTGTACAAGATGAAGGTAAAGCCACCCAAGTCCTTCTCCCTGAGGTTGTTTGCCAAGAATTGTGTCCAGCAGCTGCTTGAGAGATATAGTAGGATGACATCAGCAATTCCAAGGCACCATCCTGTGAGACTTCCTGACAGACTGAAGCAGAGGGCGTACCTGGAGCGGCACAGACTTGTACAAATGTCTGCCACAGAGAAGAGGTCGGTTGCTATCCTATCCACAGGTTTCAGGTGTGTGCGCATACCACCAGACGCCCACATGTGGTCAAATGCACCTCTTGGCAGTGCGCTGAGTGCCAGGTTCCCCTCTGCATATCCTGCTTCTTTGAGTACCACTCCCTGATATACTTCTAAAACATTGTAAAGGGGATTGTAAATAATGTGTGTAAATAATGTGTAAATAGTAAGTGAAACCAATGGAGGTGAATATGATATGATTGAACAGTGGAATATAATTTTATAAGATACTGCAAGTGACAGTCCGTAACATTGAGTAAATAATTTGTAATATAAGAATGAGTACAAACAGAGTAATGAAAATGAAAGCTTTGCTCTCAATGATGTTTTTTCTGAACGAGAAAGTGAATGCCTGGAGTGAAAATAAACTACAATTACTGAAGTAGACTTATCAATCAATACTGTGGATATATATGAATTTAGTAAAGTACTAGAAATAATAAAGTGTGAGTGTGTATGTGATTAACAAATGACCGAATACGAGCGCGAGTGGGAGGCTTGTACTTACAGAACGAGAAAGTGAATGCCTGGAGTGAAAATAAATTACAATTACTGAAGGAAACTTATCGATCAATACTGTAGATATATATAAGTGTTATAAAGTACTAGAAACAATAAAGTGTGAGTGTGTATATGAATAACAAATGACAGAATACGAGAGGCGAACTAGCGCGAGCAAGCTAGTGGGAGGCTCGTACGCGCTCGTGGTTCACATTGCTTTCACAGTGTTTTTTTCCTTGGATTATGGATTCCAAAGTACTTGGAAATCATTTAGTAGTGTTTCTAGTGATATGAGGCAGTGGTATTCAGATTAGGGGATGTCGGGAAGTATAAAGTGGAGACTTAGTTACCCAACTTCAGAAGTCTCCACAAGTCCTACGGTAGTAGACGAAGGTTCATGAAACATCCCAGGAGAAAGCTGAAGGTATGTGCCATATACATATGTAATTATAATATTCTAGGACTAATAACTGATTTTTGGCAAATATTTTTAAAAAGTCAGTCGGAGCACAAACATCCCCGCGGGATGGGCACGGCGCGCCTCTGACAACCCCACAGTGTAGGGGTTAAACACTGGTTGATGTGAGCCAGCACAAGCGACTGCTATCACAGTTTCCGCGCGCGCCGTCGGGCAGTTCCTGGAGTTACAATTTTCCAATAGAGACCGCGCGACTCTCCCCTGTTATCTTTCTATATACTCTTTGGATACACTTTCAAGGAAATCCTTGACTTTTCCCAGGACTTACATTAGGTAGATGTTATGGTAATTGCTGTTATGATATACCCTCATCTGAAGGCATAAACTTGACAGTTGAGGCCGAGACCTGGATGCTGTGGCTGATGACAAGTTGGTCCTGTATTCACCACGTTCATCTTCATCTGAAGAAGAAAATATATAAACAAGATGCTGAAAATGTCTGCATCTTAATAGTAAAGCCGAAGTCATGTTCCTCAGCAGGTTCAGTGTCACACTCGAAAAACTTTTAAAGTGAACAATACTATTTATTCTATTTAAGTTGGTGGACCAATAGTTCTGTCTATCTGTCTATCTATTGCCAGACGCCTCAATCCCGCACGGGATGGCCACAAACAAATCGCCTCCATGTCGCTCTGTCCCCCGCCATTTCACTACTCCGCTCCCAACTCACACCCCCCTCTCTCATGTACCTCTCCACTCCATCCCTCCATCTCATCCTCGGCCTCCCCCTCCCTCCCCCCCTCCATCTCACTCACATACACTCTCCTCGTCAGTCTTCCACTCTCCATCCTCTCCACATGCCCAAACCTCCTTAGCGTGTTTCCCCTAACGCTTCCTATCACATCCACGTCCACACCACCAGGGCCCACCTATACCAGGTCAGCCAGCCTGCTCAGGTCGCGCAGGTGATTAGTGGGGGAGTGAGGTGTAGTGACGTTAGCCTCGCCTCTCGCAGTCCGCGGTACTGCCTCAGCTAAGAACTTTGTTTGTGAGCCTCGCCTTTTATCTTCTGTCCTGTCACTTATGAAATCAAAGAGATATTTTAAGCCCAGTAGAAAAGCTTACTGTCATATCATTTGATGAAATGAGCCTTGCTAAGCAGTGGACCTACGATAAAGCTACAGATACACTCTATAAGCTGCACAAGATTGTGCAAGTTGTAATGCTAAGAGGTTTAGCTAGTAAGTGGAAACAGCCAATATATTTTGCATTTGATGAATCAAATATGCTTAAGATTTTGTTACAAATAATTAAGAGTGTAGTGTCTGCAGGATACCCTGTTGTAGCAGTAGTGCATGATCTGGGACCTTGTAATATGCGGGTATGGAAAGAATTTGGTATTGATCCTATAAAAAAAAGGGTATCCTTCAAAAATCCATGTCCTGAAAGGGAAATATTTCGTTTCGCTTATGTGTCTCACCTGATAAAGCTCGTCCGAAATAATTTTCTCCATTCTGGTTTTGTTTTGGGCAATGGAGGCTTTTTTACTGTTGCATGCATAGGCGAAATGCTCGTAAAGACTAAAACTGAGTATGGCTTGGCTTATAAATTAAGTGATATTCATCGTAACGTAAATGGACAGCAACGGCAGAGAGTTAAGTATGCTGCACAGTTGTTGTCAATGACCTGTTCAAATTATCTACAGTATTTAGGTGAAAAGGTTGATTTAGAAAACCAGAATTGGAAAGCAACTGCCGAATTTATTTCACTGCTAGATGAATGGTTTGATGTGATGAACTCATCCATGTACAGTGACAAAAATGTGCGTTGTGCATATGGAATGAATTTGAAAACACAGGTAAACGTTTTAGATAAAGTGATTGATGTCATGGAAACTATTAGAGTAGATAACTCAAAGTCACTGTACAATTTTCAGAGAGGAATAATTTTATCAAGCTTTTCACTTAAAGGACTGTTTCATATGTTGAGAGGTGGCTATAATCTTGAATTCATAATGACCAGAAGACTGAATCAGGATTGCCCAGAACATTTCTTTGGGTGTATAAGACAAATGAGTGAACCTCAGGATCACCCGGATGCAGTCAACTTTAAATATAGACTGAGAAATTATGTGTTGGGAAGGGATGTTCAGTTGGTCAGTGAAACAAAAAATATTTGTCTAGGAGATGAGACTGATAAACGTTTGCTCGATAAGACTGTGCCAGGTGAAACCTCCAAACCTGATGATTCAAGTGACCGTGAACTAACTCTGGAAATTTGCCTAACGAGTTTAGTATTCAAGAATTTGAAGTTAGATATTGATAAGGAATATGATGACATATCTGAAGATATCAGTGTAGATAATGAAAATCTCTCACCTGGAAAGGTAAATGCAATAACCACTGGCAATGTTATAGAAGATGAGTCCTTGTCATATATAGGTGGCTATATTGTAAGCAAATTCTCCAATAAGTATCCCAATTTAGGAAATAGGGCAGAGAACCGTGGAAAAGGTAAATCATGGACTGAAATGCTTAGCAGAGGACAACTGTATATGCAATCAGAAGAGTTTTCTTCACAGTTACATATAATGAGAGAAGTATTCAAAGCTATTCAAAGTGAAAGTCTGAGGGAAGGTCACAGATGTGTTAAGACTCTCTCCTCAGTAAACACTGGATTATGTTTACCATCAGATGTGGTTGAATTTTTAGCAAGAATATCAGTATTCTTTTGGATGAAACATTTAAATAGAATTATTACCTTCAACAAACAAAAGGATGCCTGTCGAAGCCTGTTAAGAAAAAAAGAGGAAAATAATGTCATAAAGTATCTTATAACACAGAGCCACTGCATTAATACTGTGCTATGTTTAACCAGCACAAGCTCACATTATTAATAGACCAAATATTTTCATTCTTAGGTTAGTTATTGTTTATTGGGATTATATTACAGTGTACTTTATTTTTCTACGTAAATTACTTTGTCTTATGAGTCATGAGTAATGAACACTGTTGGTTTCAGCTTAACTTTATTGTAACTGCCTCACTCTCTTACTGCATTTCCTTGTATTCAGTTTATATAAATAAACTGTTAATTTTATATGTTGATTAATAACTTATCTTTTTATTAGCCTTATGTTTTATAAAAAAAAAAATAAGAAGTGATAGTAACAACGGTTCATCAAAGAGAAGTGAGACCATGGGGAACCTGTAACTCCATTCTCGGAGAGGAGAGGCGATGCTGACGTCACCAAGCTAGCCTGCGCGAGACGGGCTTATTCTCGTCACCTGGCTGGCTGACCTGGTATAGGTGGGTCCTGCACACCACAACGGTCCTTCCCTTCCTCATTTGTTAGTCTGTCTCTCCATGTGACTAAACATGCTCCTCTCAAAAAACTTATTTCCACTGCTCTCACTCTTGACTTCTGTCCTTCAAACAGGTCCAAGCTTCACTTCCATATGTTAGAGTTGGTATCACAATACTGTTACGAAGGGGGATTTGCCAGTTAGGAAGTCGAGAAGCATCTCGCTGATTCTGCGCGTTTGGCGGTGCGAGTCAGAGTTGCCAGATTGCCTGCTGTTAGTGAGCTAAGTTATTTCGTAAGTTATGCATTAATTTATATACTCTTTTTCCCTATAATGTTTTATTTACGTGATTGTTCGTTAAATTATGTATTTAAGTTCGTTTGGTAAATAATTTAGAGTGTTTTGTAATGTAAGAAGACATGCGTATGTTTGTTGTCTCTTAGTTGGCAACTGTTAATTGTCGCACCATCGAGTTCATGCTAGAAGTTTCCTGAATAATGCAAGGTTATATAAGGATGGGGAATGAGAGTGTAGGAAGTTTTGAGGGTTTAAGTTTTAGTTGGGCCTCAGTCAGTTTGAGTGAAGTTTAGCCGGTGCAGTATCAATGAAGTTTGTATATTTTCGGGACTTGCATAGCAGTCAAGTGTTACTGAAGTTTGTATATTTTCGGAAGTTGTGAAAACAGTGAAGTGTAAAAACAGTGAAGTGTTGACAAGCATTAACTGTGAAGTCTTGTCAAGTACTAAGGACAACTGTAGTCAATTGAAGTTAGCAGGCATTAAGTGGAATTATTTGGAAAATAAAGACAGTCAACTTTAAGAAGCCACTGTTTAGCTTCGCCTCAGCTGATCTTGTGTGCTGTACACCTAAAGGCTAACCATAGGAAGAACAACTCACAGGGCAAAGTCCTTCCTATACTGCACTACTGCTGTTGCCTGTGGCAGTGTGGGGACAAGGACGTAACAATACTGTCATGTAACAACTTTTTCACTTCCATGCTCACTTCCCTGTTTCTTATCACTGCTTTCAACGAACAAGCAACCTTCCCCTTCCTGCTGCACCCTTTCAAGCACTTCACCCTCCAGACTTCCATCCTTACTCATCACACTACCCAGGTACTTAAATGCTCTCACATTCTCCATATCCTCCACATCCAGTCTCACTGTACATTCACTGGCTTCACTTCTCTCGAAGACCATCACTTTACTCTTCCCTACATTCAACTTCAGCTTCCGCTTCGTACACACTCTCCCAAACTCATCTACCAAGCCTTGCAGCTCCCCTTCATCTTCACTCAACAACACAGTATCATCTGCAAACAACAGTACAGGGAGTTTCCAAACACTGCCCTCTCTCACTAGGGCTGCTCCAACATCCACTGCCCGACCTTGTATCTCTTTTATAACCCCATCCATGTATAGAGTGAACAATCATGGCGACATGACACATCCTTGTTTCAATCCAGCATTCAAATGGAAAGATTCACTCAGTTTGCCATCCCAACGCACTGCTGCCTTAGCACTCTCATACATACTCTTCACTGCCTTCAACAACTTTCCATCCACTCCATATATTCTTAATACTTTCCACAATCCTTGTCTATCCATCCAGTCACATGCTTTCTCCAAATTCATGAAGGCTGCATACAACTTCTTTACCTTCTCTAGAAACTTTTCCACTAAAGATCGAAGAATGAATATTTGATCTACATAAGCTCTTCCCTTCCTAAAACCTCCCTGTTTTCTCCAATTAATTCCTCTGTTATTTCCCTAACTCGGTCAGTAAGTATATTACCATATACTTTTCCTATTACACTAAGAAGGCAAATGCCCCTATGATTACCACACACTTCTTTTTCCCCTTTTCCTTTGTACAGAGGAATAATTATACCTGACTTCCAATCCTACAGGACTCTACCTTCCTCCCAGGCCAATCTTCACACCTTGCACATCCATTCTATTACTATCTCTTCCCCAATGCTTCAGCATTTCACCACACACTCCATCAATTCCTGGTGCTTTCCCCATTTTAACTTTCTTCATTGCTTCCACCACTTCCATCCTACTGATTTCTTCCTCTCTTTTCACAACCCTCCTTCTCCCTGCCATTCCCCAGCCACTTATACTTGAATTACTTTCATTCTCTATGTTCAACAACTCGTTAGAGTGTTCTCTCCATCTGTTCACTTTTTTCTCCCTTCTCCACTAGTAATCTACCATTTTTTTCTTTCACACCCCCACTAACTTCATTGGCACCCTGTCTAGTTCTCTTTACCTCTTTCCAGAACATTTTCTTACATTCCCTCCAATTTGCACTCAAATTCCTTCCAAATTACTCATCCACTCTCTTCTTACTCTCTCTTACTAATCTTTTCACCTCTTCCCTCCTCTCTACATATAACTCTCTCGTCCGTCTCTCAGCTTCTTCGACGTCCCTGTTCCTCATTTACCCTTTATATGCTTTCTTCTTTTGTGCCACAGCCTCTCTCACCTCTTCCGTCCACCATGCTGTTCCCTGAACCTCCTTTCGTCTTCTTTTTACCCCACACACCATCTCACATGCTGCATAGATTTCTTCTGTGAATGTCTTGCACACACCTTCCACGTCCCCCATCTGCTCCAATCTATATTTACTCAATCGCTCCTCCACTTCCCTTTTATATTCAGCCTTTATTCCCTGCTCTTGTAACTTTTCTACCCTCCTTGTAAGAACTACTTCCTCCTGTCCTTCCCTTCTTCTCTTCCTCCATCTTGTTTGGATTCCAGAAAGTCCACTCCCCCAACCAATATATACTCTTGCATCCATTACACATCTCATCCTTTCATCCACACACATTGTTTTCTATTTCAGAGAAATGTAAGAAATTGATTTATGAATCACCTACCATTTGTGTGGTTTGCAGTGTTGAAATTTTGTGTATTTGGAAGGTTCATAGGCACAGGCTTCTTATAGCCAGAAGAACCATGTCTTCCTGGCTTGGATGATGAGTTTGCTAGAGGTTCTTCTCTTCTGCATTCTTTGTCTTCATCTGAAACAAGTATCAAAGCTGAATGACTGAACTGTGCAACCAATCATGAATTCAAAATGCTTCACAGTTTGTACATCTAACTAAAGACAGGCATCTAAAATATAAGAGCAGCACTTTGTCAACCTGGCAATACAATATGGAGACGGTATAGCACCAATCAACATAATTTATACCAGGCCGTGGTTAGGATTACGGCAGCCGTAAGTATACACTCACGGACTACGATCACAGCAGCCGTAAGCTAAACTCATGGACTACGATTACGGCAGCCATAATCTAACCTAATTTATTTCTAACCTAACCATATCACCAAACATAAACTGAATTGTAGCAGTATTAACCTAACCTAACAACTGTAGCATTCATTATATGCATACAAGCTCTGTAAATGCCGTAATCATAGTCCGTGAGCGTATAATTACGGCTGCTGTAATCCTAGCACTTCATCTATACCAACCATCACCACTGCACATGTCCTCCTGCTCATACTTCTGGGGTTTCTTCCTCTTTCTTTGTGGAATGTTGTCATCCGTCTCAGTGCTGGAAATGTCCTCTGCATGTCTGGTATGGCAAAGAGCCTGTTCATAGGTGGCTGGAACCAAAGTGCAAGATTCATTTAGGTTACACTGTCCATGAACTCTGGAGTAATCCATACCTACATGGTTGATATGTAAATGATGCTCTACTAATTCTGTAAAATGTACAACCAACATAATAATAAACCTTATGTTTGCTAAAACATCCGGGTAACATCATTAATTTTTGGTGTCTTATGGGACATAGAGTCTCGTATAACAAAAAAATTCTAGCTCATGCCAATTAAGGAGTTGTACGTACATCAAATACAGTGAGGCACTCTTCCTTTTCCAGAAAATCAATGAGCAGCACTAGGAGCCTAGTCATGCATTCAGCACTAAATGCTTGTAAAATAGTTCCAATTAGTTTTCAGCAGTAAAAAAATATATATATACTGTATATATATAAAAAAAAAAAAAAACATGAAGGAAGTTTTCAGAAGGCATCTTATAATTTTCACCACCCAGTACTCACAGACCTTGCTGGAAAATTCAATGCACGTAGTTCAAGGGACTAGAAAGTTACCTGGATTAGATAGTATCCTAATTTCATATATGGTCCACCATTCTTTGTCTGCCACCTCTCCCTTATTCACTCTGATTTTGGCCAGTAGCAACAGTGCCTGAAGTAAGCTGAAAATCTGCACTTTATCATACACAGAAATACTGATCATAGCAACTGATAACATTAATGTATGTTTATAACTTAGCACA
>JAGKTI010037397.1:0-10901 GCA_018397915.1 Birgus latro | reverse complement strand
CGGATTTTTTTTTTCCACTGATGTTGTGGCCCCATTGTTACTTAAGCCGGTATTCACGTCGGTTAAGGAGGCACGCAAACACCTTTTCCAAAGCGATTTATTTCGTTTATTAAATCTTACTGTCTTATTTTGTACTAAACAGATCTTTCCAGTATGACCATACACTGCAACAATAATGCACAAAATAAATAAAATAAATCGCTAAGGAAGAGGTGTTAGGGAGTCAAATTATTCGGCCCTTAGACTAGCTGGCTAACGCGAATGTTGAGTGCTGTTTGTACAGTGTGGTATTGATGTTGTTATTGCTATTGTTACTATGATTACTATGGATTACTGTTCCTAGTACCATTATTACTCTTACTGTTGTTACTTCCTTTATTACTGCTGTTGTATTACTAGCTTTGCTTTGATTACGATTCTCCGGTAAACATACGTGCAGCAGAAGCACCTTACCAAATCAGTTCTTCCTGATAGTCTTATATTTTTGGCTATTTTTGGGGTGGTAAGTGAGCGTTTCACGTTAAATTTCTGTTCTTATTGCTTTTAGCCATGTTCCTTCCGCTATTATCAACAGTTTCTCGAGTGAATGGCGGACACTTACAATATACGTCCCAGTCACCTTTCAACACCTCTTCCTAACCTCATTTTTTAACCTAATGCAACCTACCCGAGCCTAGCAGCTTAACCTAACCTAACCTAACTTCACCAAGATTCGAGTAAATTTTATTAAGTCCGTCATTGCAAACGTCGATGAGGTGCAAGAAACATGATAGTAACATCGGGGGGGGGGGGGAAGTCAACAGAAAACTGCTTACCTCCATGAAAATAGGAAAATACAGAAAACAAATTGAAGTAAAGAGAATTGAATTGGTAAGGTCCTCCTGCTGCTTAAAGTAAAACGTCCATTTATCCGATTCTCTCATTGGTATTAGTGCTATTACAATTACTTCGCTTATTCCTAGTATCATTACTACTCTTATTACTCATCAATGTTATTCCTATTCCTGATATTATTATTCCTGTTGTTATTGATATAATTACTACTGTTATTCTCTCTCTCCCCTCAACAATATCCAACTTTCTCAATCTTTTTTCTAGATTCGTGACAGCAGAGGAAGTAACAAGAGCTGCAGGCTGGGACGATGCATACTCAAACGTGCACGAGGGTATGGTGCTGCAGCCTTTCTTCATTGATAGCCAAAACTACATTCCACACGGATATCTGGAGCTTTGCATTCCACCCACGCTGGAAGGGGAGGTGAAGAATGATTCGGATTTTCCTCTGGTTTGTGTGGATGTAAACCAGGTGGACTTCACGCTTGTTATTACACGAGGATAAATTTAGCTCTGCATTCCACCCACACCGGAGGGAGAGGTGAGGACTGATTCGGATTAATTTTTTCTGATGTTGTGGCCTCATAGTTACTTATGCCGGTATTCTCGTCGGTTAAGGAAGCACGCAAACACCTTTTCCAAAGCGATTTACTTCGTTTATTACATCTTTCTGTCTTCTTGTGCAATTCTTCCTATATAACCTTACATTGCAAAAATAACGTAAAAAAAATCGCTTAGGATGAGGTGTAAGGGAGTCTCATTATCTGACAAGAATATGGGTGGAAATTGTCGTACTTTTGCAACTTATTTCCCGCACGTTTATGGCAGAACTAAGACGATACCAAGGCCCTGCATCCATTCCATAGCACTTTATCGTGACTAGCACCGCATTTTTGTACTTTCATTTCTTGTCACTGCGCAACGTTAGGATTGAAAGATGGCCATTTTAGGTCGTGTTAAACTGAGCAGACAATAACTTCTCTCTCTCTGTCAGCTAGTGAACTTATGAATACAGAGCCTGAAAAATTTTTCATTATTATTATAATAATATAAATAATACTTGAAATAATAATAATCATTATTGTTATATTATTGACTATTAGGCCTATTATTGCAGGGAATATAATAAAACCGCCCTTATTAAGATGCCAAGTACCGTACTTCAAATATAACTCGAACACCATTAATTTACTGTAAAGTGTTTTTTCTTTCGATAGCTTAGTACTGTCCCACGTGGGTTGACTTGATGCTGCAGGAGATCGAATTGTTCTTTTATAAATTAGATTAGCCTTATCTATCTCCACATAAGATATATTATGAAGGGAACGAAGTGTTTTAGGTGGAGGTCTAGGGCGCCATTTCTTGTGCGTGGCGAAAGAGAAAATATTTCAGAACTTCATTCTTTCCATAGCATTTTTTCTTCACGTTAATCATATGGTAGTGTTAAGTACTGTATTCCTGCAACTCAGCATTCCTTCGATGACCTGTACTGTGAACTGATGACCTGTACTGTGAAATGCTAAATGCTTTTTCATAGCACAGTTCCTTTGAATGGGAGTCATTTAGGGGGGGGAAGAAAAAAGTTATGTATCTTTGTGAAATTTAATGTTGGGTGGAAGCACTGTGTAATGTAGGTTTTGAATACATTATATCCATAGCATTTCTTCATAACATGCATCATATTTCAGTGGTTATACACCATTCTTACAACTTGGCTTTCATGAGAGAGGGCAGCAGGGATTTTTAGACCAATTCAGAGCAAAAGCGAGAGAGGGCACAGGTGTACTCATGTTTCTCTGGGTAGGGATTTTTCCTTGTAGGTGG
Organism: Birgus latro; assembly: GCA_018397915.1. NCBI lineage: Eukaryota > Metazoa > Arthropoda > Malacostraca > Decapoda > Coenobitidae > Birgus > Birgus latro. The sequence continues at coordinate 8,243 of JAGKTI010037397.1, read as the reverse complement.
ATGTCTGATGATGGTTTTTGAAGGCTCCTTTTGGGCTGGAGATTTTGGAGTGGCTGTAGTGACCAAGTATGTCTAGGTAGTGGCTATGTACAGTCTGAAATTGTAGACATAAAGTTAAAAAAATGTGGATGACAACCACAGTCATTGCCGGAACGCAGATGGTTGGAGCCATTGACCTGTGGTGTGAAATACCATATCCTTCTCACAGCACAGTTCCTTCTGAATGGGGTTCGTTTAGGTAAGAGTTGGTTATGAGAGGTGGATGTCTGGTGATGAATCTGAATGGAAATTTGGAAGGCTGTTGTGGCCATGTACGTCAAGGCAGTGATTATACACAGTCTGAAATAGTAGAAATAAAGTATATATTAAAAAAGAAAAAAAGTGGATGACGACCACAATCACTGGTGACATGCAGTTAGTGTGGATGGTCAGAGCCGGTGGCCTGTACATTAAAATTCCAAGTGCATTTCATAGCACAATTCCTTTTGAATAGGCGGTCTTTTTTGTGAGGGGGGGAGAGAAAAAACTATTTACTTGTGAAGTTTGAGGTTACGTAGAAGATGAGAATAGAAGTTTTTTGAAGCACTGTGTAGTTTTGAATACATTCTTTCCATAGCAAATCTTCATATTTCAATGTGGTTAGGCATTCATGAGGGAGCAAAAGGCTTCCTTAGGCCAAGTTAGAGAAAAGAGAGAGAGAGAGAGAGAGAGAGAGAGGGAGAACATAGCTGAGCTCATGTTTCTTTGGGCAGGGTTATCTCTGAAAGGTGGATGTCTGGTGATGGATTTTAAAGGATCCTGTTGGGCTGGAGATTTTTAGGTGGCTACAGTGGCCATGTATACGTAGGTAGCAGCTATGTATAGTCTGAAAAAAAGTGGATGACGACCACTCATTGGTTGTCATCCACTTTTTCATTGGCGGAATGCAGATAGTGTAGATGGCTGGGGCCGATGAACTCTACTGCGAAATGCCAAATGCTGTTCAAAGCACAGTTTCTTTTGAATGGGGTTCATTTTAAAGCGGGAGAAAAAATTGTGTATCTTCGTGAAATTTAGTGCTGGATGTAGGATGAGAACAGATGATTTTGAAGCACTAGTGTAGGTTTTGAATGGGTGTAGTTGCCGGGTGGTGACTATACACAGTAAGTAAAACAAATATCTGTGCAGGAGGGGGGTCAATGTTTCCAAAATTCTGAAAGACTGATAACTCATGAGGGTTGATATGCATGATCTCGCTAACCTCTGTAGAGTGTTGCCATACAAGAATAACGCTGCATCTGAATTCTGTCTCTCAGTATAGGGGGAAAATTGTTATTCAGGACTTATTCAGGATGCCATATCAGATGCTTATAAGAAGAAATTATTTATTTATACTGTTTAGGGAGAGTGGATATCATTTACTGAAAGATATAAGCCACAACTGAAATGGAAGGTCATACTTTCACAAGTTTGTCATCGTAAATATGTTATTGTGAATAATATCACAAAGCTGTTTACTATACTACAGATGTGATGCCCCAGAAATTATCACAATAAATTTCCAGTTTTTTAAATGCAGTGTGTCCAGGCATCTCAGAATGAGTGGATCTTGATTTTTTTTTTTTGAAGGAACAATCTTTCAGGCTTCTCATTTTCTTTCTAGTGTAGTGTGCACAGATACTTGTTTTAACTACTCTGCCATATGAGCTATGATTAGATATAAAGCTGAGGGAGGGAGGGAAGCGCCATTGAGTAGCGCTGAGGGAGGGATGACGACTACAGTCATTGGCGGATGATCGGGAACTGTGACCTGTGCCGTGAAGTAATTATACTTTTCTCAACATAGTCCCTTTAGGATGAAGGTTGTTTTGGCAGGGGAAAAAAATATTTCTAAGGTTTTGTGTTAGAGGAGGAAAAGGGGAGTGCAGTGTTGGGTAGAGGCGGGAGAAGAAAGTGTAGTGTTGGGTAGAAGAGAAAGACAGAAGTGTAGTGTTGGGTAGAGGAGAAAGAGAGAAGTGTAGTGTTGGGTAGAGGAGGAAGAGAAGTGTAGTGTTGGGTAGAGGAGGAATAGGGAAGTGTAGTTTTGGGTAGAGTTGGAAGAGGGATGTTGTGGAGGCACTGCCTGTAGTATTGTAGATTTTTAATGGATCTAGTGGCTAGGTAGTGGGTATGTACAGGATTAAATATTGATAGAAAAGTGGGGGGGGTGGCAAAATGAAACACAAAAATGGTCACACATTTCATCTGAATGGAGGCTGATTTTTAAGTAATCTGGGGGCAGTGGTCATATGATAGGTCTAGTACAACTTCCTTGGTGGTTTGATTTTTTTTATGCAAGGAAGAAGGAACCAAAGGCCAGAAGCCCGCAAACCGTTCTTTCCAAGAAAAAATAAAACAAAAACAATACAAACGAGAGACAAATTCAAGATCTGTTCATCTCGAGATGCCTGAACACACTGTGTTTGAAAGACTGGAGATCAAAGGAAGTAGGAAATACAGACAGAGGAAGACAGTTTCCAGAGTTGACCTGTTGCAAAAATGAAGGACTGGGAGAATCGGTTAACTCGCATTAGAGAGTTGGACAGAAAAGGGATGAGAGTTTGTTGCTAGACGGGTGATACACACCCGTCGTAGAGGTGGAGGAATGTAAGCAGACAGTTCATAGGAGCAGTGACCATTGAAGCAGCGATAGAAAAAAGATAAAGATGCAACAGCGCGGTGACGACACAGAGGTTGAAGGAAGCCAGTAAGAGGAGGAAAGTTAATGACACGTAAAAGCCTTTGACCCCACCCTGTTGAGAAGAGCTGTATGTGGGCAGCCTCCCCATACATGAGAGTTGTACTCTACACGGGGGCGAATAAAACTCGTGTATAAGGTCAACAACTGTGCAGGGGTAAAGAAGGTACGAAGTCGGCTTCACACACCTAATCTCTTGGAAACAGATTTTACAAGAGATGTAATATGATCTTTCCAAGATATTTCCCGAGTGAATGAAACCCCAAATATGTTCAAGGATGATGCAGGACTGAGCTAGATAATATTGAACGTTAGTGGGCACTCCTGTGGAAGAGTTTGTCGGGTTGATAGGTGAAAGAACTGAGCCTTTGATGCATTAAAAACAAGATTATTTTTAGCCCAGTCAGAGATACGAGCCAAGTCAGACATTAGGTGTGCTCATCCCTAGTTTGTTGAAGTAACTGCTGAGATGGACTTTACAGGAACCGAATGGAAAGGTGAAGGGTGGAGTCATCAGCATACGAGTGGATAGGGTTAGATGTACAGCTCAGGTCACTGGTGATTAAAAGGAAGAAAGTTGGAGATAGGATAGAGTCAGGAGGAACACCACTGTTGATAGATCTAGGAGAAGATTGATGGCCGTCAACAACAGCGGCTACAGAACGACCAGAAAGGAAGCTATTGGTGAAGGCGCAGATAGAAGGAAAGAAACCGTAAAAGGGCAGTTTGGAAATTAAAGATTTATGCCAGACTCGATCGAAAGCCTTTGAGATGCCAAGTGCAATGGGAAAACTTTCGCCAAAGTCCTGAAAGGAGGATGACCAGGAGTCAGAAAGGTAGGTGAGAAGATAGCCAGTGGAGTGTCCCTGGTGGAACCCATACTGACTATCAGAAAGAAGGTTGTGATAGGAAAGATGCTTTAAGATTTTTCTGTTAAGAACTGACTCGAAAACCTTTGAGACACAGGATGTTAAAGCAATTGGACGATAGTTAGAGGATTGGGAATGGTCACGCTTCTTTGGGACTGGCTGAAAGAGAGCAAACTTCCAGCATGAAGGAAAGGTACAAGTTGAGAGACAAAGGCGAAAGAGTTTACCTAAGCAGGGTGTAAGCACAGAAACACAGTTCTTGAGGACAACAGGAAGGACTCCATCAGGCCCATATGCCTTGTTGTTATTAAGGCCAGTGGTGACAGAAAATACATCAGCTGAGGAAATTTTAATGTCAGACAAGAGGAAGTCAGAGGGGGAAAGTGATGGAGGAACAGCACTGGAATCGTATAAGGTGGAACTGGAGGAGAAAGTCTGAGTGAAGAGATCTGCTTTAACAGTAGAAGAAATAGCTACAGAGCCATCAGAGTAGAAAAGAAGAGGGATGGATGATGAGATAAAGTTGTTAGAAAGGTTTTTGGCAAGGTGCCTAAAAGAGTGGGAAGAATTCTAGTTAGAGAGTTAAGACCATTTAGTACAGATGAAATTATTTTTAGCAGAGTGAAGAACAGAATTAGCACGATTCCGGGCAGAAACATATAAAAGATGTGATTCAGGGGTGGGTTGACTTTGGTACCTTTTGTATCCCCTCTCCTTGTAGACAGCATTAGAACAAGCGTGATTAAACCAAGGCTTTCTTGCATTAGTCAGCGGATATGAGAAAGAAATGTTTGCTTCCATGCCCGAGAGAATAACCTCTGTAATGTACAAGGCACACTCAGATGGCTCCCGGCCATGGAAGCAATAATCATTCCATGGAAAATCAAAGTAGTACTGCCTGAGGGCCTCCCAATCCGCAGCTCCAAAGTGCCATAATCGACGTTCCTTTGGAGGGTCCACAGGCCGTACTGAAGCGATAGGACAGGATAAAGTAATAAGGTTGTGATCGGATGAACCCTACGGAGAGGAAAGATTACCAGTGTAAGCACAAGGATTAGTTGTAAGGAAGAGGTTGAGTATGTTGGAACTCTCCCCAAGGCGATCAGGGATATGTGTAGGATGCTGTACAAGCTGCTCTACTACTCTAGGCCATTAAGGATAGAAAAGATGTAGTCTTGTTCACCAGGTGGATTAGTGAAAAAAGAGGAGAGCCAAAAGTGGTGGTGAACATTGAAATCTCCTAGAATGGAGATTTCAGAGAAAGGAGAAATGGATAGAATGTGTTCCAAATAGAAGTAAGATAACAGAAGAATTTTTCATAGTCAGTAGAATTAGGGGATAAGTAAACAGAACAGATATATTTAGCCAGAGAATGACAGGAGGGCTGAAGCCAGAGAGCAGTGAGTTCAGAAGAATCAAGTTCAGAAACATGGAAGGAAGATAAGTCGTTGCGTACATATACACAGCAGCCACATTTGGTTTTGAAATGAGTATAGAGAAAGTAGGAGGATACAGAGAAGGGTTTGCTGTCAGTTGCTTCAGACAGCTGAGTCTCAGTCAGGAAGAAAAGGTGAGGTTTAGAGGAGGAGAGGTGGTGCTCAACAGAGAGAAAGTTAGAGGATAGGCCGCAAATGTTGCAGAAATGGAGGAGTGAGTCAGACAGTTGTTCCAGGCATCTCGTTGAGTCGTCACCGGGAGAGGGGCGGAAGATGGGGGCATTTATGGTCCCCCCCCCTGGGTACTCCGAGGCTTGTCTGGATACCGCCATTTTTTTTTTTATTTGAAAAGGAAGTGTAGTGTGTACTGTGCATGTAGTTTGGTTTTGATAGTTAGAGAAACTTGTATTGGAGACCAAGCTGGCCTACTCTCTTTGTTACTGGAACACTGAAAAAGTTCAGCAAAGCGGGATGGTCAGGAACTAGTCCCAAGGGCTGATGGAACGGGAGCTCCTGCTCTTCCTGTCATCAGCTTTCCATCCAACTTCGGAGTACTGCCCTGCTCGACTGGTGCTACAGTCTACTTCTATAATGCTTTTATTTTCCTCTGACAAAGTGGAGAGAGGCTGGAGGGTCAGTTTAACTAGTAACCAAGGATATGTGCTCCTGTCTCGTAACTGAAGTTCACTAGGCTTCATGGGATTTGTCCAGTTCAGTCAGATAAAATTGAACCTACTTTTTTTTTTTTTTTAAATGCAAGGAAGAAGGAACCAAAGGCCATGGGCCCGCAAACTGTTCCAAGAAAAAAATCAAGACTATGAAAGAGAGCCAAATTCAAGAGCTGTTCATTTCGAGATGTCTGGACACACTGCGTTTGAAAGACTGGAGATTATAGGAAAGAGGAAATACAGACAGAGGGAGACAGTTCCAAACTTGGCCAGTTGCATAAATGAGGGACTGGGAGTAACGGTTAACTCTTGCATTAGAGAGTTGGACAGAAGAGGGATGAGAGTTTGTTGCTAGACGGGTGCTAAATGTCGTAGAGGTGGAGGAATGCAAGCAGACAGTTCAGAGGAACAGTGACCGTAGCAATAGAAAAGAGATAAAGATGTAACAGTGCGATGAAGAGACAGAGGTTGAAGGGAGTAAGTAAGAGGAGGAGAGATAATGAGACGAGAAGTCTTTGACTCCAACCTATTGAGAAGAGCTGCATGTGGGGAGGCTCCCCCACACATGAGAGTTGTATTCCACACATTCGAAGAAAACCAAGGTATAAAGTCAACAACTGTGCAGGGGTAAAGATGGTTTGGTTGTCTGCTTGGCACACCTAATCTCTTGAAAGCAGATTTCACAAGAGATGAAATATATTTTTCCCAAGATAAATCCCGAGTGAACGAAACCCCAAGCATGTTCAAGGATGATGCAGGACTGAGCTGGACATAATTAAACATTAGTGGGTAATCTTGTGGAAAATTTTGTCGGGTTGATAGGTGTAAGAACTGAGTCTTTGATGCATTAAAAACAACGAGATTATTTTTACCTCAATCAGAGATACGAGCCAAGTCAGGCATTTGGTGTGCCATAGCCTCATCCCTTGCTTGTTGAAGTAACTGCTGAGATGGACGTTGCGGGAACCGAATGGAAAGGTGAAGGGTGGAATCATCAGCGTACGAGTGGATAGGGTTAGATGTAAAGCTCAGAAGGTCATTGATGGATAAAAGGAAGGGAGTTGGTGATAGGACAGAGTCTGAGGAACACCGTTGTTGATAGGGCTAGAAGAACGATGGCCTTCTACAAAAGCGGCTATAGAACGACAAGAAAGGAAGCCAGAGATGAAGGCACAGATAGAAGGATAGAAACCGTAAGAGGGCAGTTTGGAAATTAAAGATTTATGCCAGACTCGATCGAAAGCCTTTGAGATGTCAAGTGCAACGGCAAAGCTTTCGCCAAAGTCCCGAAAGAATGATGACCAGGAATCTGAAAGGTAGGCGAGAATATCGCCAGTGGAGTGTCCCTGTCGGAACCCATACTGACGATCAGAAGGAAGGTTGTGATAGGAAAGATGCTTTAAGATTTTTCTGTTAAGAATTGACTTGAAAATTTTTGAGACACAGGATGTTAAAGCAATTGGACGATAGCTAGAGGACTGGGAATGGTCACCCTTCTTTGGGACTGGCTGAATAAGAGCAAACTTCCAGCAAGAAGGGAAGGTACAAGTTGACAGACAAAGGCGATGGAGTTTACCTGGGCTGGGTGTAAGCACAGAAGCACAGTTCTTGAGGACAACAGGAGGGACTCCATCAGGCCCACATTCCTTGTTAGTATTGAGGCCAGTGATGGCAGAAAATACATCAGGTATGGAAATTTTAATGTCAGCCATGAGGAAGTCAGAGGGGGGAAGTGATGGAGGAACAGCACCGGAATCGTCTAAGGTGGAAGTGGAGGAGAAAGTCTGAGCAAAGAGATCTGCTTTAACAGTAGAAGAAGTAGTTACAGAGCCATCAGAGTAGAACAAAGGAGGGACGGATGATGAGGTAAAGTTGTTAGAAAGGTTTTTGGCAAGGTGCCAGAAGGAGCGAGAAGATTTCGAGTTAGAGAGTTGAGAGGATTTAGCATGGATGAAATTATTTTTAGCAGAACGAAGAACAGACTTAGCATGATTCCGGGTAGAAACGTATGAAAGATGTGATTCAGGGGTGAGTTGGCTTTGGTACCTTTTATAGGCCATCTCCTTGTTGTGGACAGCATTAGAACAAGCGTGATTAACCCGAGGAATCCCATCGACGTATGGGTACGTCGCGATGTTTTGTAACGGCTACACCCATCAACGTATGGGTACGTCGCTCAATTGCAAGGGTCATAATTTGCACAATTTTCAAGTTTCATGGGTGATTTTTGGTAGGCATATGTGGGAGACCTTCCTCTACCTGCTGTCAAGCAGGGATACTGCCTGGCCCCACATAACCCCCCTCTCCCCCCTCCCCCCCACACAGGGCAATTCACCCGTTAGCAGTAAGCTGGCCAGTAAAGGTATGTTGCCCCACGTTCTCTCCAATGACGAAATTCACGGTGAAAGTGTTTCCTGAGGTGGAGGACAAAGAAATAAAGAAGCTAGAGCAAGAAACAAACAGAAGTGATGAGGTGGTAATGTCATAAAGGAAGGTGCCATATGTGGATGTGTTTGGTGACTGAACAATGCTTCTATTGCCTATATAAATGTGT
>JAGKTI010037394.1:0-10901 GCA_018397915.1 Birgus latro | reverse complement strand
AGTGTAATAAACTGGAAAGAGGTGAATGAGGGAATAAAGGAATCGGAGACTGGGGAAAGGAGGTGTAAACAGAAGAAAAGAATAGGAGGAGGACTGGGAGAGGAAGATAAGATGAAGATGTAAGAAAGACGAGAAATGGAAAGAGTAGAAGTGATGAAGACGAATAACTTTGGCAAGCATGTATAAGGACACGAGCAGGTACAGTATATAATGGACAGAAGGACTGGTTGGGCACGAAGCAGTGAGGAAGGAGAAAGGAAAACGGGTAAATAAAGGCAAAGGCAACGGTGCATGATAGAATGGATCGGAAGCGACAAAAATGGCAAGGAGAAGGAAAGGCAGATTAAAGTTAACGGAATGAAGTAAGACAGGCAGGGAAAGAAGAGACTTTGCAAGAAGAGACAGGAAGTTTGGCAGGGGAAAACTCAAGACAAGTAAAACGAAAAGGGGGTGGGGAGTGGGGATGGACCCTAGTGATGTCAGGAGAAATGGAATTTGAAAAAGACTGAGAGAGAAAGTGCAGATGCATGAAGAAATTGCCACAAAGAGAAAGAAAGCTTGGAAGAGTGAAGGAAGGGGAAAAAAGAAAGATGAAAGTGAGAGAAGAAGGTAGGGGAAGGAGGAATGATAGGGTGTCAGTAGGTAGGAGAGGGAAGAGAGGAGGAAGGGAGAATGAGAAGTAATATGCAGTCAGGGTGGCAGGGGAAAGAAGCAAGATAGGGAGGAGGGAAACAGGGAAAAAAGGGAGAGAGGTGCGGAACAAGAAAAGGGTAGGTTGGCAAGAAAGAAAGAACAAAGCACAGGAAAGCAGTGAGTGAGGGATGGTGTGGATGACAAAGAGGGAAGAAGAGAGGTATAAGATAGGAGGGAGAGTGCAAGGGGAAAAGAAGAGAGAGGATATGGAAAGCATAGGACACGAGGAAAGAAGGCAAGGGAAGAAAATGTGGGAAAAAGTGTCTCTGACTGGGAGACAGAGAAAGGGAATGTGACAAGAGAAAAGGAAGCAGACAGGTGAAGGAGTAGTGTGGGAAATACGAACAGTAAGTGACGAAAGCAGAAGGAAGGGTGCGAGTATGTAACGCAGGGAATAGGAAGGAGGGAATGTGAGAAACAAACGTGTATTGTGGTGGAAACAAGCTAGAAGGGAGGGGAAGGAGCGACACAGGGAATGATAATGGAAGAGGAAGGCAAGGGTAGTTAATTAAAGGATATAGAATAGGAGGTAGAAGATGAAGATAAGGAGAAAGGGCGATAGGATTATACACAAGGGAAGCAAGAGTAGGACAGCTTTGGGTGAGGAAGAAGGGGAATCCGCTGTGAGCTTAAATTCGTGCTTTGGATTGGAAAGGAGATTATGGCCACAAATCGTTCTAATTGGCTGGATCGGGTGCATCAGAGAGTGACTTTTGTGCTACCGCCTGATAGGAAAATTATTACAGGTAGAATTATGTGGTGGTGGCAGAGGTGGAGTGGCTGCTCTTTGTTAATAATTCTTTAATTGTGGTAGTGCGTGGTTGGTGGGAGATTGTGCTGCGAGTCGTAATTTATTCTCATTTCTAAAAGAGATTCAGGATTTGAGTTTTGCGGCGTAAGTAGGCGTTACTAATGATGAGTGACTGCAAATTAACACTGGTTCGTACCGCTCTGCACACTAAATATGATTCTATCAGTCACTGTCGTGTCTGTGTGTGTCTGTGTGTGTCTGTGTGTGTCTGTGTGTGTCTGTGTGTGTCTGTGTGTGTCTGTGTGTGTGTGTGTGTCTGTGTGTGTCTGTGTGTGTCTGTGTATGTCTGTGTGTGTGTTCCTTCCCTCTTTTTTTCCACCCAAATCTTTATTATCCCTACTGTTATTATCTTCTCTCCAGTATTTTTTCCCACTCGGCTCCCTTGGAGGTATCAGGTAGCAGAAGAATAAGCATTGTGTGATCAGATCTCAGACTGATGTATAAACCAGCACAATTTTGGGGACAGACGCTGTAATGTAGTAAAAGACATTAATGAAACCTTAACAAATGTGGCTGAAGAATTCACCGACACAGCAAAGACTTCTAAACATAGCCACTGAATGAAACACAGATATAAAGGAAGAGTCTGTGTACACAAAAGCAGAAGACATTAGTGATCGGAGTATTCTTGCCAAAATCAGGTTTCAAATTTCACTTAAATACGCACAAAATTGGGCTAAATTCCCTTCCAGGATACGCTAAGGAAGAGTAAAACACGACACGTCAGGTGATTGTTTGTGACTGATGTGGACCAGCTTATCTTGGCATTTTATTTGTTTGCTTTTGCCAGATAATGGCGGCACTTCTCAACAAAACTCCCAAACACGCCGAGGACAAATGTGGGGGGAACTAACAACTGCTGTGTCCATACTCAATTTCAAGATGGGGACCCATGTCGGATTAGATGACAAAAACAATAAAATGTTCAGATAACAGTTTTATTGTAGTGTCAGGCTGGGTGAGAGCAGATAAGCCACTTCACCTTTACAATGCAACACTGACATCCACCTTGCATCAGAGCCAAGGAGTTTACATGGACGAGTGCCTGAGTCACTTTGGTCATTTAAGTTTAATCTCTGGGGAACGACAGGCTTCCCTATAGGGAGTAAAACTGTTTGACATTAGCCAACGATATGTCAGTCGTTTACGTACTGGGAGCTCGGAGTCGGAAATGGTGATAGTTTTGGAGAGAGAGAGAGAGAGAGAGAGAGAGCTCATTGACATCATTTCATCATTAGCATCATCACCATCACTCCATTTTCTATTTACATGAGAAGGATGCGATCCACATTAAAACAGTACATCAATTTTTCTATAATTAGGCCTATAAGATAGTTTTTTTGTGGCCAATTGTACGTGCTATAATTTTAATGTCTTCTTACAAATGGGCGATTTTCTTTTCTATTTCCTGATGATTTTATTCAACTCTGGAGGATGAAATATAACCTTTAACAATTTGATTCTTGGAGGTTCTTCTCAGTGAAAAAGAAAAAATCTAATAAGTATAGGCTTTATTTTCATCCTTTTACAGTGATTCTGAATTATTTCTGCAGCTTATTCCTCCTACCATTATATGAATTTATTTAGCTAGTTCCTTGCGGAAGTTCCAGCTGCATCTAACAACCACCGTTCGAAAAGTGGCTCGAAGCCAAAATAAATTCGTCAGGAAAATGCAAGAATAAAGTATCAGTGGTTTCCTCGAGCCGAAGGGATGAAATTACGTCATCGTACTGGTCGGTGCGAAGCAAAATGTGTCTTGTTTCGGCCACGGTATACAGTTTTTTAATTAACCAGGACTGAATAACGCAGCAAGCTGAAACCAGCAAGCAACCATGGCTTGCAAGCAGGAGACTTTGGGACGCTAAGTAGCTCAGACTTGTGATCTGAGTTTCCCCGAGATCAAGCTATCAGGGAAAGTGAAGCTGTTGCAGGAGGTAAGGGTGAAGGGACAGAGTAGGGGTAGGAGAGAAATGAGAGCTATGTACAGGGACCAATCCAGCAGTCTGGAAAAGAGGATGGGTATAATTGCCTAATTTTTCTCACTTGTTACCAAATCTATTTCATTAAAATGATTCTATGAATATATTAATGTTGTAAGGTATTTATTGGACATATGGTAAACTGCCTTTTTTTTTTACTATAGGTAATCAGTATTCTGAAAATGGGGAGCGGGTACTCCCCACGCTTCATCTGAATCCGTGCCTGATATACAACCTTAGTAAGGGAAAGGGGTGAAGAGAGGCAATTAAGGCTGAGAATGAAGAAAGGTAAGTATGTAAGGTGAGAAATGGGAGATAAAATAATGGGCTAAGGAAAAAAAATAGAGAGGGCGATGTGTAACGGGAGAAACAAGGGGGTGAGTTAGATACTTAAAATCGGAAAGTGAAGTGGGAGTTGAATAATGGTAGAAGGGAGAAATGGGTTCAGTGAAGGGGAGAGACTGTAGATTGGAAAGAAGAGAAGTGTATAATGCGAGTATAGCGTGTGTATAATGCGAGTATAGCGTGGGGAGAATATGGAAGTAATAGAAAATAAAAATGGAAAGGGGAGAAAAGAAACAGACGGGAGGAAGAGAAAAAGAATAGGAGAGAATCAGTGGGGATAAATAGGAAGGAATAAATGAAATACTATATTAAATAGGAAGAACTACAAAAGAAGGGAAGATACTAAAGGGGAATGATGGAAAGACAGGCTTAAAATAGGAATATTTTAGAGCTTGGGTAGGCGAGAGGAGCAATGGAAAAACGGAAAGTAGAAAAGTGGGAAAGGGGGACAAATGTAGGAAGGACGGACGAATAAAAGGGAAGGAAGGTTAAGGGAAGGGAAGAGAATAATGTAGAGTGTTACGTTCCTGTGTACTCACTTTGACAAAGATGAATCGAAAGGAATTAATGGCAAAGGCATCGGAAAACTTAAAATTTAATAAGTACTATTTACACAGAAAACTAAAAAAAAGTAAATAGGAACATGTTCTTAAATAGGCCCTACTCAGGTTCAATCTAGAACAGTGGAGCACACCCAGTATACCCATACAGTTAAATCCCAATCACCTTATAACAAAACAGAATTACTGACATGAAAAATAAACAATCTATAACCATTCAAACACTTAGCTGTATGCTGCAGTTAACGTTAGGCAGAAGGAGGGCACACAAAATAAGGGAAGTGGAGTAGAGGAGTGCTGGATGAGGAGTGACCCACAGTCGTACGAGTGAGCTGGTTGGAGCTCTTTGAACCGAGTCTCGAAATGGTTCGACCCTTAAAAATGAGTCGAGTGGTACAGACGAACTGTGTCCATAACATCCCCATTCCTAGAGGAGGAGTTTTATTTAGTAAAATTCCTAATTTGAAAACATTCTAGATAAATAATCAGCAGTCGCAATGTTTACTCCTTTGACATGCCTCACATCTAGATCATACTTCTGTAGGAACACACTCCACCTCGTTAAACGTTGATTTTTGTCTGTCTTCTTAAAAAATTCCAAAGGATGGTGGTCAGTGTACACTACAATTAGTCCATTTATGTATACAGCAAAGTGTTGTAACGCAAGTATGAGAGAAAGCAATTCTTTATCAATTGTCGAATAATATTTCTGCAGTTAAATTTCTTGCTAAAATAGCAAACAGGAAGGTCAATCCCCTTGTCATTCTCCTGCAGCAGTACTACACCTGCTCCCACATTATTTGCGTCCACAGCCACTTTCAAACTCTTACTGAAATCTGGTGCTTGCAGAACTGGACGATTTGACAATATAGCTTTAATTTTACGAAATGCTACGTCACAATCCTTACTCCATTCAAACAACACATTTTTCAGTAATTCATTTAATGGATTTACAACATAGGCAAAATTCATTACAGATTTCATATAGTAGCCAATCATGGCCAAATAGCGTTGTAGCTCTTTCTTAGAGGAACTGGGAATTGGCAAATAGCATCAGTTTTAGTTGTTGGTGGCGCAACTTCACCCAAACCAATTATAAACCCCAAATACTGTACTCAAGCTTAGCTCACATTTGGACAAATTGGTTACTAGATTAGCACAGGACAGCCTCTTCAACAGTGTCTCTACCCTTCTCAAATGTTCTTCCCAAGTATCACTGTAAACAATCGCAAGACCATCAGTTAATTTATTAGTCTCTGAAAAGTGGCAGGGGCATTCTTCATCCCATAGCGTAAGACAGTAAACCTATACATTGAACCATCTGCCACACATGAGGACACTTCACGAGCTCTTGTCGAGAGTGGCACCTGCCAATAACCCTTAAGTCCAGCTTGGTAATATATCTAGCATTACCCACTTTATCTACACACTCGTCAACTCGTGGCAAGGGGTAGGAGTCAGTCTTAGTGATCCGATTCACCCGACGAAAATCTACACAAAATCTGTAGGATCCACCTGGCTTAGGTACTAAAATGATGGGAGAGCTCCATTCACTTTGGCATTGCTCAATCAGGCAGTGTTGAATCATGTAATCAAGTTCTTGCTGGAGAAGGGCGGCCTTCTGGGGGCTGACTCGATAGCGTGGCTGTTTCACTGGGCTGGAATCTCCAACATCCACGTCATGCTCAGCTAGGTCAGTCAGTCTTGGCATATCCCCGAAGACCTCTTGGTATTTCTGCAGTAGAGCAAGCAAGTCCGCCCTCTGCTGATCTGTCAAGTGGGAAAGTTTATCATATAACTGATTCATAGTCTCCGAATTATTTTCCCAACAAACCTTCCGATCCAAACTCACCACACAATCCTCCTCTACAACCTTCAGAGGGCCAACAACATTTACAGCAACACTCTGGTCTTGAGTTTCATTCCTATCAACGTAAGCCTTGAGCAAGCTAACATGGCATAGCCTCCGAGCCTTCCTCTGATCAGGTGTCGCCACCACATAATTTAACTCCCCTACTCTTTTCGATGACATAGGGGCCATAGTATTTGGGCCGAAAAGGTTGGCCATGTAATGGCAACACCACCAAGACTGTCGCCATGCTCTAAAACACGCTCTCTAACCGTTTTACTTTCGTCATACCATGCTTTCATTTTCTTTTGAGTACTTTGAAGATTTTCTTTGGCCAATTTCCAACTCTCATACAGCTTTTATTTAAAATCTGTCACATGACAAGTTAACTTTATCCTCTCCTGACAGCCATTGTTTTAATTTTAAAGGGCCTCTCACCTCATGACCAAACATGAGCTCAAAGGGAGAATAGCCCGAGACTCATTTGGAGTTTTTGTCGCAAATAGAATGAAAGGTAGTCCCTGGCCCCAGTCGTTACCACTATCCATACAATATTTAAGCAGCATAGTTTTCAAGGACTGATGGTACCTCTCAAGAGCCCCTTGACTTTGAGGATGGTATGCCGTAGAGGTTATCAGTTCAACACCCAGAGCTCTCAATGACTGCCTGAAAGTCAGACATAAAATTGCTCCCCTGATCAGTTTGAACCTCTCTGCAAACCAAACCGAGTGAAGAAATTCAGCATTTCCTTTACTACTGTTTTAGCAGACATTTCTTAATGGAAATGCTTCAGGATATCTGCTGGACATGTCTATCATAGTCAATATGTACTGGTATCCTGAGGAAGTCCTTGGCAAACGGCCCACAATATCAATCACTCGGATGAAAGGCACCTCAAAGGAAGGTAACTGAATCAAAGGGGCAACAGAATTTAGTTTGTTAGGCTTACCTACCATCTGGCACACATGGCAAGACCTACAGTACTGAGCGACATCACGTCTGATCCCTGGCCAGTAGAAGTGTCGCCTGATACGGTCCAAGGTTTTCCTCACACCAAAACATCCTGCCAAATTTGAATCGTGTGAAAGTTTATGTCTTGTATATAATGTTTAGGGACCACTATCTGATGAACGTTCTCCCAATCTCTGTCTCCATCTGCATAAGGGGGTCTCCACTTACGCATTAGTACACGATTCTTCAAATAATAGCATTCAGACAGTTTAGTCTCACACTCTTCCTCGCTTACAGCAGTCTCCACCAAGGCTCGTAATGCCGGGTCCTAATACTGCATTTCAGCCAAACTCTTGGACAAATCAGCCACACCATCTGGCATTGTTCCATCCTCTGAGTCAGCCAACCTAGCTAAGGTGTCTGCCAGAGAGATATCATGTAGTATAGCAAGAGTGGTTTCTCGTCTCATCGCACGGGACAGCGTTTTCATTCCGAGACCTATCAGACATTGACTAGTCACTGCACAAGCAGGAAATAAAGTAGGTGTCTCCCACTTCTAGTTTCCTAGTACTTTCCATCTGCACTGGGTTCTTAGAAACAAGGAGGACTACACTCACCTGTCCACCCGCCACATCGTTCCCCATTAGGAAAGATACTCCATCCACAGGCAACGCGTCCACAAGGCCTACTTTCACCTCGCCTGAAACCAGGTCTGACTGAAGTCTCAGTCACCAAGGGTACAGAAATGTAGTTACCAGCTATTCCCTGCAATAACACCTGTTCATTATAATTAGCAACATCTACAGCGTCCTTCAACACAAGTGATTGAGAGGCACCAGTATCTTTTAATATTGTGAGGTATGTTTTTACCATTAATGCAAACAGAGCCCTCAGACATGAAGCTCGAATAGCCGGTCTGGAGAGATTCACTTTATTGATTGTTAGAATTCAAAGGCTTCGCTTCACATCCCTTCTTGAAAGGGTCAACAAAACTGGGAACTATATCACTGAAACATCCTCATCCCCAGTAGACCTCTCCAGTACCGACACCAAAGCAAAGCTGTCTTAGCACGCTTTTTCTCATTTTTACACTTCATCCAGCATTCCCTCTCAAAATGTCCCTTCTTCCTACAATAGTCACATTCTTTAATGCTTTTAAACTTCACACCAGAATCCATAGCCTTTACTCTGGCAGGCTGCTATAATTCTGAATTACTTTCAACCTTGGGAGAAGAAGAGCTCACAGTCCTATTAAAATCCACTCCTTTGCCTTACAGGGTTTATATGGCTTGTCAAAGTCCCTCTTGTGAATTAAACATTCATCAGCCATTACTGTAGCATCAGATAAAGTCTTACCTCCCCAATCAGTTACATGAGTAGCTACATCCCTAGGCACATGATTCAAGAAATTTTCAATCATAATCAACTCTCAAACTTAAAATCATTTTTTTTTTACTACGTAACCATTGTGCAATATAATCTGTCAGACACCTGGCAAATTCCACGAAAGACAGTTCTCTCAGTTTATAGGCATTTCTGAACTTATGTCTAGGCTTCAAGAACAGGTTCATATGCCTTCAAAATGACATCTTTAACAAAGTCATAATTTTTACATTATTCAGTCGAGAACGATACGAAAACCGTTTGAGCCTTCCCTTTAAGCACACCTTGAAGCAACAAAGTCCAAAATTCTTTTGGCCAAGCCAATCTATCTGCTACTTTTTCAAACATAAGAAAATACTTGGTCACATCACTTTCATCCAAACGTGGCACCATTCTGACCTGTTTAGTGACAATTCAAGCTTCATTCTTACATCAAAGGAGGGGACTTTACTTACACTTTCACATACACTTTTAGTACCAGAAAAATCAGTGTCACCTTCCTCTGGAACGACATCAAACACCTTTACCGTAATTTTGTTTAGCAGTTCTAGTTTCCTAATGTCACTTTTATATTCTATCTTCAGATAATCTGCCAGTAGCTTCAACGACTTTGTTAGTGTACGAACTGAGTCCAGGGTAGGCTCAGCCTGCATAAAATTTAAAACATCCTCTAAATTTACCAAAGCCATGATTACCATTGTCTTCGAGTGAAGAATGAGTAGGTCCTGTCACGGTCGCCAATTTTGTTACGTTCCTGTGTACTCACTTTGACATACAACAACTTAAGATGAATCTAAAGGAATTAATGATAAAAGCATCGGGAAACTCGAAAATTTAATAAATATTATTTACACAGAAAACTAACAAAAGATAAATAGGAACAGGTTCTTAAATAGGCCCTACTCAGGTTCACTAACAGAACAGTGGAGCACACCCAGTATATCCATACAATTAAACCCAATCACCTTATAACGAAACAGAATTGCAGACATGAAAAATACACAAATAATAATAATCCTAAGGGATAACCATTAAAACACTTACCTGTATGCTGCAGTTAACTTTAGACAAAAGGAGGGCACACGAAATAAGAGAAGTGGAGTAGAGGCGTGCTGGATGAGGAGTGACCCACAGTCGTACCAGTGAGCTCTCATCACCTCGGTTGGAGCTCATTGAACCGAGTCTCGAAATGGTTCGACCCTTAAAAAATGAGTCGAGTGGTACAGACGAACTGCGTCCATAATAAGAGAAAAAGGGGAAGAGAAGCTAAACAGGGGAAAGTAAGAGGAAAAGACTTAGGGAAAGAAAAAGAAAGTAAGGAAAGCAGAGAAACGACAAGAAAAAAAGGAAACGAAGAAGAAGGAAAGAATAAATGAATGAGAAAAGGGAGAAAGACAGGATACCATGACAGAGTGAGTTTGGAGAAGATCGAAAGATTGGAGGAAAGAGAAAAGGGGAAATGGGGGACAGAAAAAAAAAAGAAGGTAAAGGAGAATGATTGAGGTAGACATAATTATTCGGTCAGAGAGCGGACGCGAGAGAAGGAATGGAGAAAGGAAAGTAGAAACTGGAAAGGAGTAAGAGATAAGAGGAAAACAGAAAAACGAGTGGAAAGGAAGAATCGGGAAAGAGGGAAAGAAGGGAGGCAATTAAGAAAAGGGTTAAAAGGAAGGGAGGGAAGACAGATAAGAAGATAGCAATTTTAATCAATGGTAGGGTGAGAAAGAACGAAGGAAGACTGTAAGAGACAATGAGGGAGAAAAGGAAAGAAGAAAGAGAATGGAACAAAAAGCTGGGAGGAAGAGGAGAGAGGAGTTACGCTGCATTTGTAGCTTTAGTAAAAAAAAAAAATTAGCTGTTAAATCACTCAGCCCGTTGTTCTTCAATGAGCGTACCGAGTACCATTATTTTTAAAATCTCCTTTCCCTTCTAGTTAAAATTTTCATTTACTCATACATTCCCTCATTATATCATACTGTTTTCCCTATGTGCCGTGCGACCTTCTAACTTAAGGGCAAAACCTTGAGAATATGTCTACAACTTTTCGATCTTTTCAGTTGTTAGATAGCTTTGAGTGTCTCCATTTTCATTGTCTTTCATGAAAAAGATGGCTATGTATCTGACTCGAATGATAAGAATCTTAAGTTCTTTTTTTTTTTTTAAATCAGAATAATATGAATAAAGCCTTTCATTATCGCTTATCCCTTTCCCCTCTATCCTCACAACCACCAGCATAAACCATTTTCCTCTGGCTTGCCTGAAATCTAAATCTTCCATCATCTCCCTTTTGTCATCCTCTCAAATTCCTCTCCCTTTCAGCCCGCGGGAGA
>JAGKTI010037393.1:0-10901 GCA_018397915.1 Birgus latro | reverse complement strand
GTGAGTGAGGTGGAGGGGGCGAGAGGGAGGGGGAGGCCGAGGATGAGATGGAGGGATGGAGTGGAGAGGTATATGAGAGAGGGGGGTGTGAGTTGGGAGCGTGGTAGTGAAATGACAGAGGACAGAGTGACATGGAGGCGATTTGTTTGTGGCCACCCCGTTCGGGATTGAGGCATCTGGCAATAGATAGATAGACTTCCATAAATTCAAATGAAGATGGGGTTAGGTCAGAGTCTATGAAACATTTGCAAGTGCTGCTGAGTATGTGAGTGTCAGCGGCAGGCCTTGGAATACAGTACTTATAACAGAATGTGTCTTAGGCAAAGCACTAAGAATAATAGTAATATCAAACTCAAACAACCAAGTTTAACCCCTTAACTAAGTCTTCACTTTACACTTCCTGACATCCCGTAATATGAATACCACTGCCTGATATTATCACTAGAAACACTATTCAATGGTTTCCAAGTAGTTTGGAACCCATACTCCCAAAAAAAAACACTGTGAAAGCAATGTAAAATACAAGCTCGTACGAGCCTCCCACTCGCGCTAATTTACCGCTTGTATTCTGTCATTTCTTATTCATATACACACTCACACTTTATTATTTCTAGTACTTTATTACACCTATATATATATATCTACAGTCCTTTACCACTTCCCACACGATGTTTAGTAAGGGTAGAGGTCACAGGGCCTTTTATAATGGGCGCAAAAGCGGCAGAAATGGAGGGGCACGACTGCAACTTCATTCCACCTTGAAGGACGACAGTGAACTGAATGTACGTATCTCGGTAGCCAAGAGTTGAAAATGTCAGCTGCTAATGTATACGCTAAGAAATACTTCATAGCAAATCTAGACAAAACATAATAAATTAGGTAGTTCCAGGTGAATATAAATATCACTCAGGCTTCTCCCTTCCTTTCTTATAAACATTTATTATGAGAACAGCTCATACGGCATATTTCATGGGGGAAAAAGCAGGGGAAATTAGCGAACCAGTGCAGGTTGGATGTTGCCAAGTGATAATTAGCCAATTCCAGGTGTATGGCACCATCAATTACCTTATTTTTTATATATACTGTATATTATTTTGTATAAGAATAGAGCATAGGGCTCACTTCAATGGATGAAATCAGTGTAAAAATCCGGGGAAGATTTGCGTAGCGCAGAGCGGCTGAGCAGACGACACGAGAGGGTAATGGAGGGGAGGTAGGGAGGGGAGTCTAGAATGGGGGAAAATGGCTAAATTGTCAACAATGGATGGGAGTACTGATGACATTAGCAGCTCTGACTATTGTTGGACATTGGCAGTGTTGATAGATGATACAAGTCACCACCTGAAAGCCTGGGGGAATTCAAAACAACACAGAATCACAAAAGTGATGCCCCACGGTATGATCCAAAGCGCCCGAGTGTCACGAAAGTGATGACTCGCGGTTAAGGGGTTAAGCTGAGCACAAAATGTCAAGCTCGTGCTGATTTAGAGCTTCATTAATATAGCCTACCTTATTACGGATAGAATGAAAATTTAAAAGACCCATCCTTAACTCGTTCAAGTGGGATGCAGTCAGCTTTTTAAATGGTCAAATTTGGTGTTTACCATCATTCATAACTGGGGAGTCTTTACTAGATGCAAATTGGCAACTGACTGTGGCTTAGTGTTAGCTGCTTGATGTCTTAAGGAAGAGCAGTTGATGCACACACAGAATTTCTGTTACTACAGTGAGCCCTTAAGTTTTGCATCTAATTGGTACCATGAGGTTGGCACGAAACCAGAATTTTGCGAACCAAAAAGTATTGATTCAATGGTAAAAAATCTAATCGGGTCTTCGAGAGAAGTGAAGCCAGTGAATGTACAGTGAGATTGGATGGGAAGGATATGGAGAATGTGAGTGCATTTAAGTACTTGGGCAGTGTGACGAGTAAGGATGGAAGTCTAGAGGGTGAAGTGCTCGAAAGGATGCAGCAGGGAAGGAAGGTTGCTGGTTCGTTGAAAGCAGTGATAAGAAACAGGCAGGTGAGCATGGAAGTGAAAAAGTCGTTACATTACAGTATTGTAATACCAACTCTAACATATGGAAGTGAAGCTTGGACCCTGTTGGAAGGACAGAAGTCAAGAGTGAGAGTAGTGGAAATGAGTTATTTGAGAGGTGCATGTGGAATCACATGGAGAGACAGACTAACAAATGAGGAAGTGAAGGAGCATTGTGGTGTGGTTGTAGATGTGATAGGAAGAGTTAGGAGAAACATGTTACGGTGCTTTGGGCATGTGGAGAGGATGGAGAGTGAAAGACTGACGAGGAGAGTGTATGTGAGTGAGATGGAGGGGGCGAGAGGAAGGGGGAGGCCAAGGATGAGATGGAGGGATGGAGTGGAGAGGTATATGAGAGAAGGGGGTGAGTTGGGAACAGGGTAGTGAAATGGAGGGGGACAGAGAGACATGGAGGCGATTTGTTTGTGGCCACCCCGTGCGAGATTGAGGCGTCTGGCAATAGACAGATAGATAGATAGGTTCCAGAGCCCCTCCCAAAGTCACTCTTTTTCTCACTTTTGAGACATAATTCTCATACAACAGGATACCAGAATAACTGACAACCATATGAATATGATAAAAATGTTAAGAAACATTAAAAAATGGATCACCAGACTGAAAATGTTTATCTTATCCTCTACTGAATACTTTTTCCTCTTCACATCGACTCGATACTCACAACATTCGTTTCTCTTCTTGCCTCCATCCTTTGAACTTCCCAGTATTTCACCATCACCACTATTACCTGGTCCTCCAATGAATGAAGAGGAAGCCATAATACAGTACAGGCAGACCACACTAAAACAATAGCTGAACGAAGGGAAAGGCAAAAAAGTGACCATGGCTGGATCACTACCAGAGCACCACACACAGTCTCACAGCTGGCAGGAACTGTGGAAACAACATGGTGGACAACAGCTGACGATTGCCTTGGCCACCAGAACCCCGTATACTGACGCGAAAAGTGAGTTATTGATCGTGAGACATAAGTTCTTGGACATTTTGGGCTTTCCTTTGAAAGATAAATTTGCGAACCCAAATCCCATGAAGCATAAGGGCTCACTGTACAACCCTTAGATTTATGGGCTCCAGCACAAAAAAAACACATTTAGGTTCACCATTTTTTCTAGAACACCTCTCAGATGTATGACCAAAACCCTGATAGTGATGACTGTGTAAAAGAATCTATCAAAAGTGCGGCATTTTGTAAGATCCACATAAATGTAGTTGCTCTGTTCTACGATGGAGGATCTCATCTATAGCAACATCTTTAAGACAGAAGTTTTAGTGCCATTCTTGGTTCTTGTAAAGAGAAGGTTGAAGGTACAACCTCCATCCACAAGGGTCTTAATTTTATAGTTTTTACCCAGCATGTTTGGGATGATGTCAGAGTCACCCAAGGAAGAGGAAAGATTCATCACAGTCATTTTTGGCAGCATTAGCTCATCACGGTCATTTTGGGCAGCATTGGCTCATCACGGTCATTTTGGGCAGCATTTTCACTGGCTCTGATTTGCAAAAAGTGCCATCAGAGCCAAAACGATCATTCAGTAACCCAAACCCTTAGTCTTTGGCCTCGGCTGATTTTAACTTCATCACTAGCCCAGCAGCCTTGGTCATGAAGCAGCTATCAATTGGTACCAAGTCAAGTACAGGTACACCTCTGATGTCTACTGGTCCCATTTGACTCGTCGGAACATCAACACCACTTTTTGGTTTTACGATCAGTTTCTGAGACTACAGATGGCTTTTTTCTGGCCATAAGCACTGAACTCAACAACGCCCCTCAGGAGACCCTTCCCATCCTCCATAACAGACCCCCAAATAGCATCCGCAAATGACTTGACCTGGTCTTGGGTGACAGCCATGGGTAATGAGACCTTGGTCTCTAGTGCCTCCAGTCTGCTTGAAACATCCTTGAGTCTGGAAAATAGGCTCAACAACCTCATCTCCCTTCACAAGTCAAGACCTCACCTGCAGGTACAACACACTGGCTGCACAGCCAGTGAAAGCCTAGCTGGTGGCTCTTCTTAAGTTGATAGGTGTTTTCATCCATACTTCTGCATGCTAAATGAACCCACCTGCTGCAGTGGGCACACTTTAGTGCTTGAGCACTTTCTGCCAGAGACTTACTACAGTGAGGGCACTGGTGTTGTTTGCTCATGATTATGGCAAAAAAAGAAAAAATGCCAAACAAACAACAACAGCAGCAAAATGTTCATACAATACTACCCAGGATAAACATCACCTTAAAAAAAAAAAAAAAAAGGTGTCTGTGAAGTCACCAAGAGCAGGTGGGGTACAACTTGACTACCCTTCTAGGAAAAGTAGCCCAAACCGAGGTGCCAAAAAAGTGCTGAGATGACATTTTCAAACTTTTCCCAATTTGAGCTTTATAGCAGCAGCAAATACATCACTTAGGGAAAACCATGTTGGTTATGATGGTGAAGGAGAGAAGGGCAGAAGGATGCAGTCCATACAAAGAGAGTAGAAAGATTGGAGAGAAAAAAAAAAAAGACAGAATATAAGAGAACTAGAGGAGTGATTGGGTAAATCTGATCTGGAGCACATGGGGGAGGTGGAAGATGTGTGCAAGGTATTCACACAAGAAGTCTGTGCAGCATGTGAGGTGGTGTGTAGGGTGAAGCAAATACGAAAAGGGTTGCCAGAAACAGCATGGTGCAGTGAAGAGGTGAGATATGCTGTGGTGCAAAAGAAGAAAGCATATAGTGAGTGGATAGGAAGCAGACACGTGGAGGAAGTTCAAAGACGGAACAGAGAGTTATACAGTATATTGAGAAGAAAGAAGAGGTGAAAAGATTAGTATGTAGGCGTAAAAAGAGTGGATGAGGAGTTCAGATGGAATTTGAGTGTAAAGGGAGGGAATGTAAGAAAATTTCTGGAAGGAGGTAAAGGGAGCTAGGTAGGGTGATAAAGAAGGTGGTAGGGAGTGCAAAAATAAAAATGGCATATTGCTAGTGGAGAAAGGAGAATAATTGAGCAGTTGGAGAGAATACTTTAAGGAACTGTTAAACAGAGTGAATGAAAGTAACATGAGTATAAGTGGCTGGGAAATGGCTCGGAGAAGGAGGAAGATAGGAAGAGAGGAAGAAATCATTAGGATGGAAGTACTGCAAGCAATGAAGAAAGTCGAATGGTGAGAGTCCCAGGAATTGATGGTATGTGTCGTGAAATGCTGAAGCAGAGGGGAGATATAATATAGTAGTAGAACAGAAGTGGAATACATCCAGATTGGCCTGGGAGGAAGGAAGAGTCCTGAAAGACTGGAAGTCAGGTATGATTATTCCCCTGCAAAATGGAAAAGGGAAAAAAGAAGCATGTGGATATCATAGGGGTATTTGTCTTCTTAGTTTGTTCGTTTTTGAGGGCTCCAACATGCTTGCATGCATCGGCCTTGGTCACCAGATGGCAGCTCTCCATGTTGCTTGATCCCAGGTAGCTTTTTTATTCAGTCCCTTGCCCCTGAGGTCACACTCCCTGACCTCGTCCCAGGTCTTTTTTGGTCTACCTCTCATAACCCTACCCCTATGATTAACACTTCTCACTTTTTGCACCCAATTATCATCCCCCATCCTCTCCACATGCCTGAACCAAATCAATCTACCTCTCCTCATCACAACACCAATACACTCCAGTCCCATCCCACCCCTTAATTCTTCCATTGTAAACCTAGCCCCCTCAGGCCTCACTCTCAGGGACACACTGTACATCCACCTCATCACTGCCATTCAGTATGTTTGAGTCTGCAAATATCCTCTTCCTTTACTGCCTAGGCCTCACTACCATACAGTATTACACTTCCAAAACATGCTGCATACAAAGATCCCTTAGCATGGAGGGAGAGCCCTCTCAATGTCAAGAGAGGCAACAGCTCCCTGAACTTCTTCCAACCACTCCTCACTCTAGCCACAGAGCTAGCTCCAGCCCCACCTCCAACACATAACATGTTTCCCAAATAACAAAACTCTTCCACACACTCAAGAGACTCATCAGCAAGTTCAATCCTTTCACGCCTGACAATCCCCACCTGCTCTCCCCAACACACCACAGCATTATCTCACAGTTTACTTCTGATACCACTACATTTCTTATGCACCCACTTACCACAGACATTGCACAAGATGGAATTACTTCCCATGTCCTTGTGGCCTTGTGGCAAATCACACATGCACACTCTCCCTCTTCGTTGACAGTACCGCCACCAGCCCTAGATACCATCACTTTTGTTTTATCCGCATTTACTTTGAAGCCCTTGTGCCCCATACCATCTCTCCACATCCTAAATCGTTCCTCCGCCTCCCTTTTATTCTCTGAAATCAACACCAAATCACCAGTATACAATATCTTCCATGGGAGTCCATTTCTGAATTCATGTGAGAGAGATTCAAGTACAATAAACAACAAGGGACTCAAAACTGACCCCTGATATGCACCAACAATCACAGGAAACTCATCACTCAGATCTCCATTCACCTTTACCTAGGTGTGAGCACGCACATACATGGCCATAACCACCCTAACCAGCCAATCCTCGATCCCAAGCTTTCTCATTGCCCACTTCATCGCCTCTCTAGGAAATCTGTCAAAGGCCTTCTCCAAATCAACAAAAACAAAGTACAGTTCCCTTTTGTTTCCTATAAATTTTTCCTGAAGCTGTCTAATCGATGAATATCACATCAGTGGTCTCTGCCTGGCATCAACCTAAACTGCAATTCATCAATATTCACTCTTTCTCTAATCATACCTTCTAAAACTCTCTCCATTTCCTTCATTCTCTGATTTAAAAACTTTATGCCTCTATAATTTCCTATTTCCAGGGCATCACCCTTCCCCTTGTACCCAATTACAATTACACTCTTCAGCCAATCATTTGGGACAACACACTCATATATAATCCTATTTATTAGGTCAGTGACTACCCTCACTCCTATATATCCTGAGGCTTTCAACATTTCAGCAGTCAACCCAGACAACCTGCTGCCTTCCCTACCTGCATCTTGCCTATTGTCCCACTCACAGTAGCAGCATCAATCAAAGGTCAAGGGCCAAACACTGAATCTGGAGTATGGGTGGGGCTGTAAGTTAACCTGATGTTTAGTGCCTCTCTGGGAGGAGGAGACTGAGCAAGTGAGCTTCTTTTTTTATCATTCATTTATTTATATAAAGAGAAAGAACATTTCTGGAATTCCTTCCTGGCAGTGGTGGCAAAGGCGGTTTGGTGCAATCATTTTAATGGCCTAGACCTGGCCATCAAAGCTCATCTCAGTAATGATGAAAAAATATTGCATGAAGCGAGTGAGAACGTGTCTACTGCATCCTTGGTAACTCTGTCTGAGTGTAGGATGCATTTCACTAAAACGAGGTGATACTTTATGGAATCTCCTCTGGCCTGCTGAAGCTATGAGCTTCACCTGGTTGCAAAATTACATTGTCCACCTGATGTTGGGAAACTGGGAAAAGATTCACTGCGCAGCCTTTCATGAGGGTGGAGGGGTCATTTATTGTCTGCAGTTTGACTGTGGCAATTTGTCTCATGTGACTGCCTATAGATTTAAGGCCCTGAGCTGCTGAAAAGAAAATGATTTGTGGGACAAAAAATGCCTTAATCTCTTTTTGGCTTTGGTGGCCTGCCTCTGCTAGTTCTGTTTCAAGTTTGGATATGAAGAGGGGAGAGGTCAGAAAGCAGCTTTTCTTTGGAATACCCATGAATTCCTGAGCTTCTCATAGATAAACTGCTTGGAAGATGGTCAGGATGGACTGAAAAATACTGGAAATGCTCCAAATATGAGTGTATATGATGTGCTACCCAAATGTTCCCAAAATTTCAAAACAGGATGGACACCCCGTGTCGTACGATGAGTGGATGCTAGGTGGCAGTGCACACACCCTTTGTTTGTCAGTGAGTCATGTGGCATTATGCAGGGTGGATACGTTTGCTGAATGTGTCTGAATGGGTCTGTTAGGAAATTTTGTGATCTCAAAAAGAATAGGGAAGAGTAAAGCGATGGTCTTTGAGAGAAATGAAGTCAGTGAATGTACAGTGAGGCTAGATGAGGAGGAAATGGAAAATGTGAGTGCACTTAAGTACAGTAACTGGATAGTGTGATGAGTAAGGATGGAAGTTTAGAGGGTGAAGTGCTTGAATGGGTACAACAGGGACGAAAGGTTGCTGGTTCTTTGAAAGCAGTGACATAGAACAGGGAAGTCAGCATGGAAGTAAAAAGGTCACTGCATGACAGTATTGTGATACCAACTCTTAACATATGGAAGAGAAGCTTGAACCTTGCTGGAAGGACACAAGTCAAGAGTGAGAGCAATGGAAATGAGTTATTTGAAAGGAGCATGTGGAATTACATGGAGAGAGAGACTGACATATGAGGAAGTGAAGGAGCATTGTGGTATGGATGTGGATGTGAAAAGAAGTATTGGGAGAAATATAGTGAGGTGGTTTGCCCATGTGGAGGGGATGGACAGCAAGAGACTAACGAGGAGAGTGTATGCGAGTGAGGTGGAGGGGGGGGAGAGGGATGGGGAGGCTGAGGATGAGATGGAGGGATGGAGTGGAGAGGTAGATGAGAGAAAGGGGTATGAGCTGGGAGCAAGGCAGTGAAGTGGCACTGGACAGGGCGACATGGAGGAGATTTGTTTGTGATCACGCCTTACCGGATTGAGGTGTCTGGCAATAGATAGATAGATAGGGAGAAAACTAGAGGCTGTGAAAGAGCAATGTGTGTGTGTATGAAGTTTTGTGTGAAACTCAGGAGGAACACAGCAGACTCATAAAATGTTAAAACAAGCATTTGGTGACAATGCTTTGGGGGTTACACAAACCTATGACTGGTTTAAGCATTTTAAAAATGGATGATCATCAACAGATGACACTGCACATTCTGGTCATCCTTCTACCAGTTCAGCTCCAGACAATGTGGCCAAAGTTTGTGCAACCATTCTTGAAGACTGAAGAAGGACAATCCATGGTTAAATGTTAGCCTATCATATGGAACTTGTCAACACATTTTGTTTGGTGATGTGACGCGAAAATATCCAGACAAGTGGCTCACAAACAAATGGGTGCTTCACTGTGACAATGCACCCATGCACACAGCCCTTACTGTTCAGCAGTTTTTGGCATAAAAAAACATGCTGGTTCTCCCCCACCTCCCATAGTCACCAGACTTTGCCCCCTGTGATTTTTTCCTCTTTCCAAAAATGAAAATCCAGCTGAAGGGGAACCACTGAGGAGATCCTGGAGAAAATAGCAGAAGGTCCTGAACAAGCTGATGCTCGAGGACTTCTAGAACACATTCCGATCGTGGGAAAAAGCACTGGGATCGATGTCTGTACGCCCAAAGAGACTACTTTCAAGGGGATGGTGATAATTAGGACGTAAAATAAGTTTTTATCCTTCTTTAGTCAAATTTTGGGAACTTTGGGGTGGCACTGTGTAGGAAGAAAGAGTAAGGAGTTCACCACTGCCTTCTTTCAAAACTGTTCAATCTCTCACCACCATTCCATCCAGTCTAGGTTAGGGAATGAGACTTCAAGTCCGAGAGCCTCTGTGCAATAGAACTGGATATCTGTGTATCAAGGGATGGAAGGTCCTGAGGGTGGACACTACTGTGTAGACCAGGAGGTCTGCTGCAATGATACTGGACCTCCACTCAGAAAGAGTCTAAGAAGATTGGGGTAGTTTGTGTTCTTTGGCTGTTTTCTGACAGAAAACAAAGGTTCCATGTGAAAGAACCTTGCTGATGTTGAAACTCTTTCCTTCATAATGTTGCTGTGTTGTGTCCTTGGTGACTGCCAGAATGTTAACTGTTAAGAAAGTCCCACCCTTTGGGTTAGGGAAGCCAGTCTTCTTTTGTGTGTGTGTCTGTGTATTTACCTATTTGTATTTACCTATTTGCAGTATACAGGAATTGAGCTAAGCTCGTGTTGTCCCGTCTCCATATCTACATTCATCTAATCTAGCTTTAAATACATGAATGTTTTTCGCCTACACCACCTCTTCGTCTAAGTCATTCCAAATACTTATGCTTCTATTCGGGAAACTGAACTTTTTGAAATCATTAAGACATCTACTTTTCCTCAACTTGAAGCCATGACCTGTTGTTCTTCCATCATCCAACACAAAAAGATCCTCTCTATCCACCCTCTCCAATTCTCTTACATTTCTAAATATCGTGATCAAGTCACCTCTTTCCCTTCTCTCGCGCAATGTTGGTAACTTCAGTTTTTCCAATCTCTCCTCGTAGGTGAGTTCCCTTAAACACGGTATCATCTTCGTTACCATCCGTTGGACCCTTTCTAGTTTATCAATATGCTTCTTCAAATGAGGTGACCATACCACCGCCGCATACTCTAGTCTTGGTCTTATCATGGTCACTATCAACTCCCTCAACATTTCCTCATCCATATAATTAAAAGCCACTCTCATGTTGGTCAGTAATCCATAAGTTCCCCCAATAATTTTGTTTATATGCTTTTCTGGTGACAAGTCATCCCGAATAATCACTCCCAAATCTTTCTCATCCTTTCTTTTACTAATCATCTCATTGCCCATTTTATATGTCCAGTGTGGTCTTCTTTCACTTATACCCATTTCTAATACATGACACTTCTTGGCATTAAAGTCCATTTTCCAAGTCTGGCTCCAGCTGTGTATTTTGTCCAAGTCCTCTTGCAGTTCTTTACAACTATCAATACATTTAATATGTTTCATAATTTTAGCATCATCTGCAAACATACTCATGTAACTATTCAAACCCTCTGGTAAATCATTTACATATATCAGAAACATTACTGGGGCCAAGACAGAGCCCTGGGGTACTCCACTAGTCACAT
>JAGKTI010037392.1:0-10902 GCA_018397915.1 Birgus latro | reverse complement strand
TATATATTTATATTGCCAGATGCCTTAAACCCGTACCAAAAGAGGTGGCCACAGATGAATTGCCTCCATGTCATCCTGTTTCTACCATCAGGTTGCTCAATTTCCAGCTCACACCTCACTCTTCTATCCCCTTCCCTCCATCGTATCCTTAGTTTCCCTCTCCCATTCTCTCCCTACCTCCCCCCCCCACTTCACATGAACTCTCCTTGTCAGTCTCTCATCCTCCAATCTCTCTATGTGGACAAACTGTCTGTACTTTCTAGCATATTATTTACATCAACACCATTCTGTCAGTGAGAGATGTGAATCCTGATACCTACATAGCTTGTAAATATGATGATCACTGATGGCTCAGTAACATAAGGAAGTATCATGTGCAGAAGAGGATGACATACTGGTGTCTTTCCATTATCCTCATGCTCCATCCAAAACCTACCGTTAGCCAAGGAGACTAGATGAATGTTGGGTGCCAGTGTATCATATGTTAAAGGTAGTGGTGTCTGCAACTACTCTAACAGGCAGGCATTATCAGATAACTGCAGAAGAGGTAACATTAATCAGTTGCATTTATAATAACATATATTGGTAATTATGTCTTCAGCTATACTAGAAAACAGAATTAAAATTTTTCTTCTAAAATAATTGTTAAGAAGTAGGAATGGCAAAAGTGCACAGGTAAGAGATGAAAAAAAGCCCAGAAACAGAGCATTCAGGCTGGGAGGAGATTTGGAGACCTGTAGCCTACCCATTACCACATTCCGCCTGCTACAAGTTTGTGGCTAAAGTGTGGAATGTAGTAATGGTTATAAGTATCCAAATCTCCTCCCATCCTGAATGCTGTCTTGTTTCTATGCGTTTTTCATTTCTTATCTGTGCACTTTTGCCGTTCCCACTTCTTAACAATCATTTTAGAAGAACATTTTTGATTTCTAGTTTATTATCTTTTTGTGGAAGTATAGTTGCATAAAGCAAGAGTTAGATTTGGATTGTAACATGCATAGCATACTGAAATACTAAAATGAGGGTGCCTTCTCATGAAAAGAAGTGCTTTGGTCCATTCTTTAACTGGTGGCGAGCTGTACTGTAGCTAACCAATATTGCACAAAATGGCATACTTATGGGTGACCGCGATGCGGTTTTTGGGCCGTAACTCATGAACCATAGCCTGAATTCCTTTCTAAACACAAAAAGAAACATCTATACTTGACAAGCAGCATTTTGGTGTATAGTACGCTCGCATATGCCTTTTTGTTTCGGAGTTATGACTGATGAAGAAGAAATAAAGAAAACAAAATTGTTATTTCTGTAGTTCAGTCTTGTGACTCCTGCGAAGGTTAGCAAGACTTTGTGAGTAGTTTTGCACTTGCATAACGAAGGTCTTCTAGTTCTTAAGCTTTGAACTGGGCTTTGCGACCGTTTTTGCGTGAATGCTCCTACAGGTATACCCTTCAGTGCAGGACGCCATATTGACCCTGCGCCATTCCTGCTTACAGAGTGGTACTGCACTCCTTGATATATTGTATGCTATAAGTAAATTTTGGGCACATTTTTTAACATTTGAAGAAGGGTGAAATGGTGTAACATAACTAACAATTATGGAATCTTGTAATTCTAATGTGCAATTTTGATTTTTTTTTTTTTTCAGAATATAGACGCATGAAACCAAAACAATTTTTGCCACATTGTTAGAAACAGATTATAGCTATCTTATGATTTAATCATTATGCTGGTCCTCCTTGTCATACCTCAGCAAATTCCTTCTGAAATAGTGTGATTTTCAGATGTTTGGTAACATACCATTATAACAGTTCTCATTGTACAGGTACTAATAATATTTTTTCTGAAATGCACTCTGCTATTATTATCCAGGTTTATTAAATAAGAATACAGACACTTTCAAATTATACGTTCTTAGATAGCTATGTGATCCCCAAAAGTAATGTTCATGCAAAATATGTTCATAATAGACTTAGCCCCCCTGCGAATTGGACAAAAAGTCAACAACTTTTAATTTAACACTCTGATCCAAGAAAAACATGTCTGAAAAGCAAATGCTGAAAAAATGAGCAATATCTTACATATTAAGCAAAGTAAAGATTTTTAAAGTAAATCAAAATTGTCAAATGCAAAAACGAGCCTTAGAAGAAGAAAAAAAGAGTATTATAGCTTAAAAAGTTTTTGTTATATTTCCAGAGTATTTTGGATTTTTACATTAGACTATTAGTTAAATAATTCCTGCAAAGTTAAAGCAAATCTGAAAGGATTAAGCTGGGAAATTTTCAGAAATTTAGTGGTATGCCATGGAATGACTCTCATCTTCTGTTAAAAAAAAGACAGAAGAGGAAGGAAGGAAGAGAGGAAAGGGCAGACACCCAAAGTAACATCACCCACTCACTCAATGTAGTGCTGCATTGGGTGTCTGCCCTTTCCTCTCTCCCTTCTTTCTTCTTCTGTCTTTCTTTCCTTCATTCATTCCTCGTCTTTCTGCCCACAGGTGACTTTACACTCCCTCTTCTTTCTTTCTTTCACTCTTTCCTCTTCCTTCTGCCTGTAGGTGACTGTACATTGAGTGACAACCCAAATGGTTTCCTGTACACCAGGAAACCATTTACCATGCTGGGTGGTAATCATATAACCAAATTACGGCATCTGGTGGTTTAGCGGGTAATTAAGGCACTCCAATCGGAAGGAGCCTGTGTAGGTTTATATCCAAGGGATGGTTGGGGTTTATTGCTCATGTAATGCCACTCAGGGATGAGAGGCTGGTCACTCTCGTCTTGAATGTCAGGACCGACTTGCCTAGCCCCAGGCTCCTGCGCTTCTCATGGAGCGGCATAGGATTGGATGATGGATGGATGAAAAATGCCCTGTGCAGAACATGACTCCAGGAAATAGAGTGTTCTTCCATTTTGTTGTCAGACCTAGACAGTAAGACAGGTTGTCTGAATATGTCAGATGAAGACCTAAAGACCTCATTGTTGAGAGGCCTCTCCTAGATGTTAAGGCTGTGGCCATATTTTGTTATATTTTAATGAGAGGAGCCAAGGTGAAGCAGGGTGAAACGATCTGGCACACAAATAAATGTGTCTCGAGTTCCACTCTTACCTCCATGATGGTTGCTTTTCACCCCTGGGGGTAGGGGAGTTTCAAGAATACTCCCCCAGTATCCCTGCTTGTTGTATGAGGTGACTAAAAGGGTTGGTGGTGGGTTAGTGCCCCACCCCGTAAAAAGAATTAGCGAATAAAGCGCCTCAGACCGGGACGGACCATACATTGACGACTACGGAACGGACAAAAGGCATCCTGAGGGTGGGGACGTGGATTGTAAGAGGAGTGTGAATGATGACGTGAAAGAGAGAGAGATTGTTCAGGTGCTTGAGGAGGCAAAAGTGGATGTATGTGGATTGACTGAAACTAAATGGAAAGGTGAAAGGGTGAGAGAATGTGAATACGGTTTAGGAATATTTGCGGGAGTCAGTGAGAATGAGAGGGCAAGAGAGGAAGTATGTCTGATAAGTAAGAACTGGAAGGAAAATATAAGAGAATACGGAACAGTGGGTGCAAGGATTGTATGGGTGAGGATGAAAGTAGGCATACAAGCTTGGGCGATTGTATGTGTTTATGCGCCAACAGAGGACCGAGTGGCAAGAGTGAAAGATGAGTTTTGGGCAAGTGTAGAAGCATGTATGGACAAGTTTGAGAGGAGCGAGAGAGTGTTTTTGATTGGAGACATGAATGGTAAAGTTGGGAATGTACTAGTGGATGGAGTGGTTGGTCAGTGGGGTGTGCTAGCTGAGATGGATGGGAATGGTAGTGCCTTGGTGGACATCTGTGCTGGTTAGGGGTTGGCAATAGCCAACACCTACTTTCAGCACAAGATGATCCACAGGTATACATGGAGAGTCTTGAGGAGGATGGATGGTGAACTTGTAGAACGGAAGGCAATGATAGATTACGTGTGTGTGGTTGAGCAAATGAGAAGACAAGTGTTGGATGCAAGAGTGTGGAGAGGGTGGGGGAATGGAATCTCTGACCATCACTTAGTGATGGCCAAGGTGAGGCTGCAAAGAAAGTGGGTGAAGAGACCAAGGGGAAGACAGGAGGAAGTAGCTCCTGTGAGAAGAGTGGAGAAGTTACAAGATAGTGAGAAAATGGCAGAGTATAAGAGAATAGTGGAAGAAAGATTGGGAAGGTATGAGTTAGAGCAGATGGAAGGGGTGGAAGATGTATGTAAGATTTTCACGGAAGAGATAGGCGCAGCGTGTGAGGAGGTTTGTGGAGTGAGGAGGAGATGCAGGGGTGTGCAAGGGACAGCATGGTGGAATGATGAGGTGAAACGAGCTGTGGAACAAAAGAAGAAGGCATATAGTGAATGGCTAGCGAGCAGAGGTAGGGAAGATGAGAGAGAGAAGAGAGAGGTATATGTGAGCTGGAGAAGAGAGGTGAAGAGATTGGTGAAGGAGAGTAAAAAGAAAATGGATGAGGAGTTTGGGAGGAATCAGTGTAAAATGGAGGGAGAGTAAGAAATTGTTTTGGAAGGAGGTAAAGAAAGTAAGACGGTGTGAAAGGAGAAATAGTAGGGGAGTGAAAGATGGGAATAATAGATTGCTGGTGGAGAAGAGAGAGAAATTGAGGAGATGGAAGTAGCACTTTGAGGATTTGTTGAATGTAGAGAGTAAGAGCAGAGCAAATATAAGTGGCTGGGGAATGGCTGGGAGAAGAAGAGGTGAGAAGAGGGAGGAAGAGATCAGTAGGGTGGAAGTAGTGGAAGCATTGAAGAAGGTCAAGACGGGAAAGTCCCCAGGAATTGATGGAGAGTGTGGTGAAATGATGAAGTATGGGGATGAGATTGTTGTGGAATGGATATGGAAGTTGTGTAGATTGGCTTGGGAAGAGGGAAGGGTACCAGAGGACTGGAAATCAGGTATAATTGTTCCTTTATATAAAGGAAAAGGGGAGAGAGAAGTATGTGGTAACCATGGGGGTATTTGCCTTCTTAGTGTGACTGGAAAGATATATGGCAGAATACTTGTTGACAGGGTTAGGCATATGACAGAGGAGTTAGTTGGAGAAGAACAAGGGGGATTTAGGAAGGGAAAAGGGTGTGTAGCTCAGATATTTGTTCGAAGATGTTTAATGGAGAAGTATCTAGAGAAGGGAAAGAAAGTGTATGCTGCCTTCATGGACTTGGAGAAAGCTTATGACAGAATAGATAGGGAAGGTATGTGGAAGGTATTATGAATATATGGAGTGGAGGGGAAATTGTTGAGTGCTGTGAAAAAAAAGCATGTACGAAGGAGCTAGGGCTACTGTGCGAGTGGATGGTGAGCTAAGTGAGTTCTTTGATCTGAAAGTGGGACTGAAACAGGGTTGTGTGATGTCTCCATGGCTGTTTAATATATACATGGATTGGGTTGTAAAGAAGGTGCAAGGAAGGGCAGTGGATGTAGGGGTGGCTCTAATGAATGAGGGTGAGATGTGAAAGATTCCGGTGTTGTTGTTTGCTGATGATACAGTATTGTTGAGCGAAGATGAAGGGGAGTTGCAAGGTTTGGTAAATGAATTTGGGACAGTGTGTAAGAAGAGGAATCTGAAAGTCAATGTGAACAAGAGTAAAGTTATNTACAGTAAACCCTTGATAAGCCGAACTTTTAGAAGCCGGAATCTTCAGTTAGCAGAACTCAGGCCGAGACCGCGTATGAAGTAGGCTGAAATGCGAAAGTAGGGGGAGAAATGGCTCCAAGCGGACTCATGGCGCCAGTCTGCTGCTTGCTTTTGGAGACGGTAGTTGCGCCATTCTTACTGTCATTTAGTGCTGAACAGTGCTCTCCTTTTGCCTTCTGCCTTGCCATGGAAGGTTCATAGCTTAAAAGAAGTGATACTGGCACCTCTAGTCGTAAAGAAATGAAGCTAAAAAAAAAAAAATGCGCGTGTGACAATGTACTGATCATGATTAAAGTTCAGTGCTATTATTACTGAAAGTGTTACAGTGCAGTCTATTACAGTGATGACATTTAAGTTTAGTTCTTAATATAGAGTGAAATGAATATTGGGTACTGTTTAGAATTTACGTTAAAGTATGAACTAACCCACCTTCACAAACTCTGTCTCCAAAACAAAACAAACTGCCGAACTTCGAAGAATCTACTGCTTCTAATGAAAGGTGTTACACTGCAGTCTATTACAGTGATTGCATTTAAGTTTAGTTCTTAATATAGAGTGAAATAAATACTGGGTACTGTTTAGAATTTACGTTACAGTATGAACTCAACCACCTCTGTCTCCAAAACAAAACAAACTGCCAAAGAATCTACTGCTTCTAACGAAAGGTGTTACACTGCAGTCTATTATAGTGATTACATTTAAGTTTAGTTCTTAATATAGAGTGAAATAAATACTGGGTACTTTTTAGAATTTATGTTCAAGTGTGAACTCCACCACCTCCGTCTCCAAAACAAAACAAACTGCCGACGAATCTACTGCCTCTGACGAAAGGCAAATTATGTGCACTGAATTCTTTCTTTTTTGTCTTTCTTTATTAATTTATACACTGTATATGCTCCTTTACTTTAGTGTTAAGAAGACAGGTAATAAGTATTGTTATTGCAATTTGGGGGGGTGAAAATCCATCACCAACACACGTTACCGACAGTCGGTACTGCCTCTGTGAATGATTTCCTACCGATTAACCACTTCAGTACTGTGACGTCTATTTCTACTTTATTTACGCTTCTTCCAGCCGATTTTATGGCACTCAGGACTGGACTCACATACTGAAGGGGCTAACGAAGGCTGTACCAACCCTGTGCACTTCCACAGATCCAACCTACACTGACTAAAATTGTCTGGTGGCAGCAAGAACAAAATGAAAATACACCCAGCACTGAAGGGGTTAAATGTATATTAAATGCACTATATTGTTTTTGGTCATAACTAATTTATTTATATGCTTCTTTAATTTTGTGTTGAAAGGACAAGTAATAGGTATTGTCTTAGCAATTTTGGGGGGTGATAATTTGGTAATTTAGCAATTTTGGGGGGTGAAAATTCGGTAAGCCGGAAAATTTGGTAATTCGAACCAGGGTAGAGCCCCATATAGTTCGGCTTATCTAGGGTTTACTGTATTAATATTTATTCAGCAACAGAAAACAACAGGTATATGGTAGAACAGGAAGAGGCAAAAAGAACAGTAAAGGTTACATGCAGTCATACAAAAGACGAACAAAGAAAACAGTATGCGGAGTTTTTTTGTTCATTTGTACTTCCTTTCTACACATTCACTAAACATAACAACCCATCTTAGCAAAGGACAAAATAGATTGGGTAAGTAAATAGGAGATGGACGTGACCTGGGTCACATCACTCATTTTAACTGAGAAGTCAGTGTCAAGGCTTTGCATCATCGATGATGCAAGATAATTGTACTCAAGTGAAACACAGTGAATTGTCTGTTGCTAGCTGTAAAATAGCATTCATGTAATAGATTTTTCCTGACTAGCTGTAATGGAATACATGTGATAAGAGTTGTCCTGACCATGAGAAGGTTAACACTATTCTGAGCCGTTGACATGCAAACGTGTCATTTGATGGCCAACCAATTCTGGACCAATGACGTAATTTTTTTAGCGATTTTTGATAGCTCAAATACATGACACAACAATTTGGTGAACATGACCATACATGCTTAAGTATTACCTTCAAATGATGGAAATAAATTATACATTTTGTTTTTTATGCATGCTGTTATTATTTTTCATTTACAATTCAGTGAAATCTCCTAAACTGCGCATTTCTAAACAGTAAATTCATAATATGCGGCAACATCATGCAGCAGTTTGCAAATTAATTCGTGGAAATTACCAGTAATTCGTGATTGTAACCTCCAAAGTGAAGGTTTTCCTATGTGCTTTTGAACACCTGTTATGCTGTGTTTGCACAGATGGTGGTTTCTTAATAAGTAAAGCTGTATGAAATTGAGATTTTCCTCTTTGTATTAGGTAGGCAAATTTTGAAATGTGAAGATCTGAGATGAGTTGCCAGACAATGCTGGAACAATTAACACCAGCAGTGTTTACTTTGCCCATGGTTTTTAAGTTTGATGGAGCTTTGGTTGAATTTAAACATTGTCGTTCTATCAGTCTACCTATTGCCAGACGCCTTAATCCCATAAGGGGTGGCCACAAACAAATTGCCTCCATGTCACCCTGTCCCTCACCATTTCGATGCCCTGCTCCCAGCTCACACCCCCTTCTTTTATATACCTCTCCACTCCATCCCTCCATCTCATCCTTGGCCTTCCCCTCCCTCTCCCCCCCTCTACCTTACTCACATACACTCTCCTCATCAGTCTCTCACTCTCCATCCTCTCCACATGTGTTTCTCTTAACGCTTCCTATCACGTCCACATCCACACCACAACGCTCCTTCATGTCCTCATTTGTCAGTCTGTCTCTCCATGTGACTTTACATGCTCCTCTCAGATAACTCATTTCCACTGCTCTCACTTTTGACTTCTGTCCTTCCAACAAGGTCCAAGCTTCACTTCCATACATTAGTTTGGTATCACAATACTGTCATGTAGTATCTTTTTCACTTCTTTGCTCACTTACCTGTTTCTTATAACTGCTTTCAAGGAACCAGCAACTTTTCTTCCTTGTTGTACTCTTTCAAGCACTTCACCCTTTAAACTTCCATCCTTGCTTATCACACTACCCAAGTACTTAGATGCACTCACATTTTCCATTTTTCCATGAAATTCATTTGTGCAAAATACATTGTATGTTACAGTCGCAACAAAAAAAGGTATACAGTATGCTGTATGTACAGTATTTCCTCGTATTTCGAAGCATTTTACTTCAAAGCCTTGTTTTTCACGCTAGAAAAGAGTTTCCGTGTTGTTTCACACTTCGTGAGTTTCCCCGCACTTCGATACTCCCACCTGGTGGCCAACACTCAGCAGATGACACATACCAATGCTTATCTGTTGGCGGCCATCTTGCGACCACCCTGCCCTTTACTGACACAGTGGCGGTACTGCAGACCCACACGCCATTGTTTTGTTTTTTTGTGCTGTGCTTGCCTCACGGCTCGTGCCTTCCCGACCCACACCTGGACGACCGTGCTTCAACATTTGAAGTGCAGTGCACCACTGAGGTACAGCGCGCAGAGCAACGAGCTGAAGGGGATGGTGGAGGGCCATCGCAGGGGCCCTAAGAAGTGGCCGTACAGGGCTGGCCAGCAACATCGTCGGTACTCAGCTGATTTTTGGTGTTACAGCTCTTTATAACAATTTTAATGCCTTCTCAGGTACATATTTATTGTATTATGCTGTTTTAGCACTAGTAAACACTCTTCATTTAATTTTGGGTAGGGCCTGTTTGGTGTTTTAGTACTTTCTGATAGGGTAGGTACATGTCCCACTGGAACACTCCTTTTTTTCCCATTGATTCTTAACTTCACACTTTGACGTTTCACTTTTAATGAGGCTTTGGTGGAACATCCAACCCGCGAAAAATGAGGAAATGCAATAATCTCTCCAATATCCGATGTAATAGAGCCAAAGGCATGTCTGGAAAGTGGTCTTGTCCGGATATTGGGCCCTGAAGTTCCAGCACCAGTCATTCCGTACCCTAACCTAACCTAAATCAGAGAACCACCTACCTACCTCCCTACTGGACATGCATAGCACTTATTTAAGACCCCATTCACATAAATAATGGACACAAAGCATGAGTTAACTGAAATTTAACAAAAAATTATGATTTTGAGGTGAGTATGGCAGAGATGTTCACCAGTTGACAGCACAGTGAACGTAGGTAACAGACATGAAAATCACTGAGAAAATCTTCTTTTTCACAGCCTATGCACTCAAATATGGGACACAAAGCATGAAATAAATGAAATTTAACCAGAAAAATGATTTGGAGGTGATTATGGCAAATATGTTCACCAGCTGACAGCATAGTGAATGAAGGTAACAGGCATGATAATCACTAGGATAATCACCATTTTCACAGCCTATGCACTCAAATATGGGACAGAAAGCATGAAATAAATGAAATTTAACCAGAAAAATGATGATGTAGAGGTGAGTATGGCAATTATGTTCACCAGCTGACAGTATAGTGAATGTAGGTAAGAGACATGATAATCACTAGGAAAATCACCTTTTTCACAGCCTTTGCACTCAAATATGGGACACAAAGCATGAAATAAATAAAATGTAACCAGAGATTGAGGATTTATAAGTGATTATGGAGAATATTTGGCAGTTAATAGTGTACTTACATGTCCGTGGTGGTTGTTACGAATATTACCCCCACCTCTAAGGCTCTGACAGTGGTGAAAATGCTCTTGAAGCATGTACAGTAATCCAGTGTTGAACTGCACTTAATCCTTAGCACTGTGAATTATGATTGTTTAAACAGAAACAAACACTACCGCCAGCCATCCCGACAACCACTTACTCATGATGGCAGTTGAGAGAGAACTGGAGGGAGGGGAATGGGAGCCTGGGGAGCGCACGAAGCGATCGTAAACACAGCTGTTCGGTTCCTCACACCAAATTCAAACTTATGGGTTGAAAAAAATCACATTTTTTTTTTTTTTTGGTTTGCGTTTTTTTGGCATTTTGGGATTCCTAACGTCCCAGCCAACGATGTCCAGACATTGGAGTGCTTAGATACTGGGCATCCGGAGAGTAGGGTGATTACTGTACAGTAAACCCTTCATAAGCCGAACTGTATGGGGCTCTACCTTGGTTCGAATTACCGAATTTTCCATCTTACCGAATTTTCACCCCCCAAAATTGCTAAATTACCGTATTTTCTCCCCCCAAAATTGCTAAGACAATACCTATTACTTGTCCTTTCAACACTAAATTAAAGAAGCATATATAAATAA
>JAGKTI010037391.1:0-10902 GCA_018397915.1 Birgus latro | reverse complement strand
GTAGGGAGGGGAGTCCAGAATGGGGGGAAATGGCTAAATTGTCAACAGTGGATGGGAGTACTGATGACACTAGTAGCTCTGACTATTGTTGGACATTGGCAGTGCTGATAGATGATACAAGTCACCACCTGAAAGCCTGGGGGAATTAAAAATAACAAAGAGTTACTCAAGTGACGCCCCGTGGTATGATCCATTGCACCCGACCGTCACGAACGTGACGACCCGCGGTGTAGGGGTTAAGGATAGAAAAGAAGTAGGCTTGTTCACCATGTGGATCAGTGAAAGGAGAGGAGAGCCAAAGGTGGTGGTGAACATTGAAATCTCTTAGAACGGATATTTCAGAGAAAGGAGAAATGGATAGAACGTGTTCCATCATAGAAGTAGGATAGTCAAAGAATCTGACTCACACTTACGACTAATAAAGGGTTCGTAATCGGTGTCCACAGTTGGGATCGCCGCGACAGCCCATTCGTCATCGATGTCCACATTTGGGATCGCCGTGACTGCGCGCTTATAACTATACTCTTACGGCTAATAAAGGTAAGTCGAGAATCCCCATGCAAACTCGAGCAGACCACATTTTAACACCCAACGTGGGTGTGAACACTTATGTGAATAATGTGTATTCTCCGGGAATCCTCAGAGAGGCCCAAAGCTCGAGACACAGCACAGGGTAATTCAGACAGCCTCGGATTGTCTCTGCAGGGGTCACGAACTTCCCCCTTAACCTACGGTACAAATGTATGTACAGACCCTAGATATATTGTGGCCTGTGGGCCAACGGGCGAGACGTCAGGTCTGCACCCACATTACCACTGCCATCTCTCTCACACAACTCAGAGATTATGGATGTGGATTCAAACGGCGCAGGAAGGACATGTTCCTGATTCGTGGTACATCCACACACATTGCAGGAACGCACAAACATATCTACTTCCTGTCCCATTCCTGGCCAGAAAAAGTCAGCATGGATATGGCCTTGGGTTTTCTTTTTGCCCATGTGACCTCCTAACGCTGAACAATGACCCCATTCTAACACTGCTTAATGGTAATTTTGCAGGAACGACAAACTGCGGTCGAACCTCGCCCTAGGGTGTTCGTGACTCACGGAACAGCCGTCCATGTTTACGAAGGAACCTGGCTCGATATCCCGTGAATACTTATTCACTTTACCCTTTCGCTTCTTCTGCACAACAGTAAGTGTCGGATCAGACTGTTGTTCCAGGACAGCGTCTTGACTACAAATCAGATCTTGTGGCGATGCAATGGTCAATGGGGTAACATGTTACTGCAGCTGAAGCCTGAGTACTTACGTCTTCGGTGCAACTATGCTTGGCACATGGTATGTTACCTATAATGAGGTCAAACATAGGTTCTTGCATGACAAGTGCAACTGTTGAACCTGTGTATATGGACTGACTTCTGTGTGGATGGTAACTGTAATTTAATACAAATTGTCACACTGACACTATTCATGCTCCATCTTGACTCATTCCACAGGTACAGTTGATGGGTGAAGCAGTTTTGATGTGCAGGTCCATGCTGCCACTTCTTCTCTGCCCTCGTCACCACTACAACTGTTACACCTACACAGTGTATCACATACACCGTGCTACATAACAATTAGTTGTCAATGTAAATGTAGCAAACTTTCGCTCAATTTGACCTGAGTACAGGATTTTTCACCGTCGTCTCGGAGTTTTTCCCTTAAGCTTGCTTCTCTTAACGTAAATATGAGTTTTTTACACACATAGGCGACAGTGCTTTTCTCCTGTAGCAGGATAGTACACACACCACAGCGTGAATCTTGTGTGACCAATGTAGTGTATATAATGTATATAAGTATATATATATATATATATATATATATTGTTAAATTTTTCCAAGAAAAAATTTGATTTTCCTGGGGCGTAATGTCACAAATTTTCTACATCGTCAAATTATGTATAGTAAATCGTGACATCGATTGATTTTGCGGGAGCAACGAATAGTTCTGAAATGCATGAGATTTTGCTCAATCTCTTAACCGTCCACTTGTGTACTTGTATTTGCATCACATTTTCAAAACTCTCGTCATTCTTTCGCAAGTGACTGTCTTTATGTACAAACAGTGCATTCCTCTGAGCGGAAATTTCTGAATTGTCGTTTCTTTGCACTTGCCTCCCTAGAGTGGTTGTGCCACGCATAAAGCTCGAGCGGGTCTCTTTCCTTAGCGATCACAGAAGTCACGGCTGTATCGGCGTGAATTCCCGAAGCTCCCACCAGCCCGGTGATCGACTGTATTAGCGGTGGTCTCATTACTGATTAGTATTTCTTTTGTTTTTCCCAGGTTTAAGGTTCTTTAGTTATTTAGCTCAGTGTTTTATTTAGTTATTTGTTTGAGTGCTTGAGTGAGTCCATTTCCCTTTCATGATTTTGAATAGATTCATATAACATACATTTATTTTCATGTAATTAATAAATTTACAGTTCGCTTTCTTGAGCTTTGTTAAATGTAACAGTCATGTTTGATTTCCCCACATATTTAGTACACTTTTGCTACTCCAAGTTAGCACAACTGCTTATATTAATCACGACTGGTACTTAGGCCAGCTCTTGGTATTAATTCTAAAATCCGTTGTGCCAGCTAGGAGTTTGACTCAGCCAAGATCCTGTTTATTATTATTATTAATATTTTTTTTTAATGTTAAGGGGAGAAACCAACTTTCTCAGAGGCCAACAGTACAGTAATAGAGCCTTCTTGAGC
Source organism: Birgus latro (assembly GCA_018397915.1). Classification (NCBI taxonomy): domain Eukaryota; kingdom Metazoa; phylum Arthropoda; class Malacostraca; order Decapoda; family Coenobitidae; genus Birgus; species Birgus latro. The sequence continues at coordinate 8,156 of JAGKTI010037391.1, read as the reverse complement.
GTTTAGTCTCTGTTGTGTACTGTTAAGAAAGTTTATAAATTCTCGACTCTAGAGAATTGGCGAAGTAAGCCAGCATAAAAGTGAAATCGCTACTTGATTTCACGAGTCGATTCCCTCGTGATAATCGACTCGATAGTTATTCCTAGTGTCCATAGGCACGTTTTCATTATCCCCCTGACATCTGGTGACCTCATTCCAGGATATAACTCCTAGCTTTGATATTATTACCGAAATCATTCACTCACTCTTAGTTAGGCAGACTGCTTCACACCAGCCAGCATATCAGTCTCAGTCTTTAGTTACTCTCAATCTGAGCATCATAAAAACCGGTACATACCTACAGGATGCGAAGGATATGGGGCTTACTAACCCCCATGAAATTAGAGATTATGTCCTGTCACGCTGCAATTACGAGCACCAACGGAGAATGCCGCCCGTGAAGAGTAGAGAATTCAGCGTGAGGAACGAGAGAGAAACGTGAACACGAAAATGAACAGCGTGAATACGAGGAACGTAAGAAAGAGCGCGAGGAACGTGAGAAAGAGCTTGAGCGCGAGGAACGCGAGAAGGAGCATGAGCATGATGAACGACAGCGAGAACATAAACACGAACTTGAAGTGCTGAAGCTGAAGCGAGACTCCTTGGCTTCAGGCACATCGGGTGCAGCCAACCCAAGCTCCATGAGTGCTCTCCCAGCACCTGTTCTAGCAACTCCACGCCTCAAGCTTCCTTCTTACAAGAAGACGAGCGAATCGAGCCATTCATAGCTCGTTTTGAAGACATGGCAAAGCTGTACGATCTGGATGAGGCTGCTAAGCGGCTTCAGTTCCATAGCATGTTTGAGGGCCCAGCCCTCGACATTTTCCACAGAATTCGCGGAGATAATCTCACGTACGAGACAATGAAGACCGCACTTATCAAAGTGTACGGTCTTACAGCTGATGACGCTAGGAATCAGTTCGTGAAGGCGCGTCTCCAGGAAAAGGAGACAGCTGTACATTTCCTTGACCGTCTGACGGCATACTTAGGCGAGTGGATGGAGAAGGATGAGACGCCTGGCACGCAAAAGAGAATAATCGACCTTGTGCTATGCACACAGCTGGAAAAGTCGTGGCCTGCTGAGCTTATGGCCCAGCTCAAGATGTGCAAAGTGAAGGATGCAAACCAAATGGTGGAAAAGGCTGATGCTTTCTTTACTGCTTACGGGTACCAAACTCGTAAGCAGCAGTCCTGGAACAGGACAGATACTGCCAAGTCTGGGAAGCCATCTCAGAGCGAATCCCAGCATCAAGGCCAGTCTCAGAATAATGGTCATGGTCCAAGAAAATCGCAGAAGGACAAGGGGCAGAATACACAGAAACCTGACTGGAAGAGGTACAAGCAGTACCCTAACCAGCGGCAGTATCAGCCAGCAATCGACAAGCGGGACAATCCTTTTCAGCACCAGCCCCAGTGTATAGGAGGCAGGAGGCAAACGTAGCCTTCATTCCCCAACAGGTGCACGATGGTGCCGTCCCCACCAGCACAGGTCCTCCTTCACAGTTCACTAGTCCCCCTCAGATGGTGAACTCTCCTCCAGAGCTGTCAATGCTCCTGCTACCCAGATGGTGAGTACAACTTCTCATGCACCTAGTTCGGGTACGACTCCTCGCACACCTAGTCAAAGTACGACTCCTCATGCACCTAGTTCGGGTACAACCTCTCAGGCATATAGTCCTGTCACGTTTGAAGAGTTGAGCGCCATGCAGCCTTATCAATGGCTGGCCGCTTCCTTCACAGGCCCTCCCACATGTAATAGTGCCATCCTTGTTCAGCCAGGGTTTGTGGGAGGTGTTTCTGTAAATGTCCTGAGAGACAATGGTTCCTCAGGCTGCACTGTCAGGCAGAGTCTTGTTTGTCCTGAAGAATATACTGGAAGACTTGTCCAAGCTCAGCTTATTGACGGATCAGTGATATTGTTCAATGAGGTACGTATCTAGGTAGCATCTCCCTTTTACAAAGGTTCAACAGTTTCAGTTGTCATGCAAGAACCTATGTCTGACCTCATTATAGGTAACATACCACGTGCCAAGTTTAGTTGCACCGTAGATGTCACTACTCAGACTTCGGCTGCAGTAACACGAGCCATGGCCGAGGCTCCAAACTGTGTCACCCCTGTGGCCATTGCATTGCCGCAAGATCTGATTTGTAGTCAAGATGTTGTCCAGGAACAACAGCCTGACCCGTCACTTGCTGTTGTGCGGAAGAAACAAAAGGGTAAAGTGACCAAGTACTCACGGGGTGGATGAGCCAGGTTCCTTCGCAAACAAGGACGGCTCTACCGTGAGTCATTAACACACGAGGGCGAGGATCGACTGCGGTTTTTTGTTCCCACGAAGCAGTATTAGAATGGGGTCATTGTTCAGAGTCAGGAGGTCATATGGGCAAAAAGAAAACCCAAGGCCGTATCCGTGCTGACCTTTTCTGGCCAGGAATGGGACAGGAAATAGATAGTTTTGTGCATTCCTGCAATGTGTGTCGAAGTACCACCATTTAGGAACGTTTGCTTCCTGCGCAGTTTGAATCAGTGCCAATAATCTCTGAGTCGTGTGAGAGAGAGGGCAGTGGTAATGTGGGTTCAGACCTGACGTCTTGCCCGTTGGCCCCACAGTGCATAATATGTCTAGGGTCTGTACATACATATGTACCGTAGGTTATAAGCCCACAGTCACGGTGATCCCAACCGTGGACACGGATGACAAATGGGCAGTCGCAGCGATCCCAACCGCGGACACCGAAGACGAGCCCTTATTAGTCGTAAGTGTAGGGCTTGTACTATCACTCCCAAAAGTCGGGCGCATTTCTCGAATCCACGAAACCCTGAACCAGTGAATCTGAAACAACTTGCATGTAATGCTTAAGTTTGTCAACAGATAGCGCTCGACGATGTCATGTGTTGGGTAGAGGGTTGACTTTACTGGATATAAATAACCAAGATATTGCACAATGTTTATGTTTAGCATTCACTTGTGCTAACAGTAATTGGTATTCGGTGCATATTCATCCTGTATGCGTCAATTATTGTAATACTGGCTTGCAGTACCGAAGTCACCCTTCCTTTACATCTTCACTTCCTATTCTACCAAGGGTGTCTCCCAAACACAAAGCTATAATATGAGAGTAATAAGATACTAATATCAAAACGTATGGTAATTTGTATATGAGTTAGAAACAGTCCATGTTAATGTTACAATCATCCATCCGACGATATGCACAGGGCTAACGTATTATAGTTTTTTGTTTCGTTCAGTGTGTTAACAAACACAGCCATGTAATGACTACGATGTCAGTTTTTATTTCGGGTGTTTGGCAAACAATTACTCAGAAGTAGACCACGGGGATGCAAGGTTTCCTGAGTAGTGTGGGTCTCTCACACCGACATTCACCGCTCCAGCCATCACGTAGTCCACAGCTCACAGCACCCAACCAGCTCACCAGACAGCAGGTGAAAGGTGAGTTCGCCTATGTCACCTGTATGAGGAGTAAAAGGAAAACTAAACCAACACTGTCCTATCTATTTTCAACATTAGCTATCTAGTATTACTGCTGCTAAATAGTGTGGTGGGTGAGGTTTGTGTTGAGTCTGGTGAAAGATGTGGTGAAAGATGTCCTGTGGGTGTGTTGGGTGAGGTTCCTGTAGGTGTGTTGGGTGAAGTGTCTGTGTTGGGGGTGTTGGGTGAAGTGTCTGTGTTGGGGGTGTTGGGTGAGGTGTGTGTTCTGGGTTTGGTAGGAGAGATGTCCTGTGGGTGTGTTGAGTGAGGTGCCTGTGGTGGGGTTTCTGGGTGAGGTGTGAGTTACGGGTGTGGCGGGAGAGATGTTTCGTGGGTGTGTTGGAGATGTGTGGTGTGGGGAAGGTGTGTGTCGTAGTGTGCGGTGGGAGAGTGTGTTGTGGGTATGGAGGGAGAGATGCATGTTGTGGGTGTGTTGGGAAAGATGTATCGTGAGTGTGATGAGAAGGGTGTTTGTTGTTTGCACAGTGTGTCTGTGTTGGGAGAAGTGCCTTGTCGATGTTGCTGTGTGACGTCATGGACGCTGTGAATGGTAAGGCTCGTTCCGAGGTCAGATTATTTTTATGAATGTGCTGGAGTTGCAGTGGTGCTAGTGCAGACAGTTGGAGCATGGGGGAGTGTGTACGGAGAGAGTGGGTGACGGATAGGAGATTTGTGAGTTTGGTGTGCTTGAAGGAGGGGGAGAGAGAGATGTTGGTTTCTGTCACCTTTTAATGTGTGTAGCATTAACCTCTGCAGGTTATTTTCTGGCATATGAATCTAGTTACTCTTTTCACACCTTGCAAATCATTATATGATGATTCACTTGCTCCTGACATGTCGCTATGCGTTCTGCTGTCTGAATTTAAAAAAACAGCAAATCTGTAGTTGCTTTACAAGGATTTTCTGAGAATTTTGCGGTCGTGTAATTGTCCTCCATTATTTCACATAAGTAATACAATACTTGTAGCACATAAATCAGTTCTGTAGTTGTCCCTTGTGCTTCGATTTAAAATATCAAAAACCTCCCTCGTCACACGTGTCAGTAGTAGGATGGTATGTCACATAGCCAGTGTTTAATACAGTATAGCGTGGGGCAGAAGTTGCTCGACTTTAGTCCATGTCCCTACTATATTTACATTCATCCACTGTGAATTATACAATGTAACACTCACAAATGCTGTACTGCAGTATTCCTGTTCACTAAACGCCTAAACTTCGTGCATGCTGAAACAAAGACGGTCGAACAGACAGACAAACAGTCACTCACACACAACACATAAACCATTTTATACCCCAATGTCATTTATTACTGACTGACCGCTAAGAAACATAAGCGACCATATTAAGCCATGAGTAAATGTAATGCATGGTGGTGAGCCTTTTTTTGCGCATTATTATTGAATGCACAAACGTCAGCCTTTGTAACGTTTAACTCCTTATGTCTGGGGTATTATTTTAACTAAATACAATCCGGTGGTGCCAGCCACAAAAAAATGGCACAAACTTCTGTATCAGTTTAATGTTATAATCTAGCAAAAACCTCGCTGGGGGAGTGTGGCCAATGAAGGGGGGAATGGTTTAATCCGTGTTTCAGATTTGAAAGACCCCGTGAACTCTCAAACTGCACAATCTGATTACAGTCCATTTAATTCCCTAGTTATGCGACAGACACGTGCGTGAGTACAGCGCTGTGGTATACATACCTACTTTGCTCCGCAGGACACATTAATATGCACTTGTTTCTCTATTCGTGAGTGTGTACCGTAGTGCGAGACTTTGCATGCCTTTCTCTTGCATCTTGGAGACTTTTCAACCAATGGCATCCAGAGGTTTTAGGTTTGGGTGGTAAGTGCGGCTGCATGTCAGGAATTTAATAACCCACAATCCCCTTTCCGACCCCTCACCGATTGAGCTGGTAATTGTTTTGTCATATGTTACATGCATTTTGAACCGAATATTTACTCTGCCTAGCACTACACGATAGTCCTTAGCCAAGGAAACACTAAGTGAAAGAAAGATAGATTTAAAAGAACTTCGTTACTGTTCTGAACTACAATGATAAACCAACATAACTTCATGTTTTCAGCATATGTTATGAATGGCAGGAATAGAAAATTACATTTACAGGGTGTCCCGCATGCCACGTAGTACCACAAGGAAAACTGAAGTTTAGAGTATTTGTTCGAAGTGCTGACCGTCGTGCCTCATACCAATATTCAGATGGGTGACCCATTTATCGAGGACACGTCGTAGGATGTCAGGGATTATTTCTCTGCATGCAGCTGCGATTCTTGATTCTAGATGAGGCAGTGACTATTGTGTATGCAAAGAAGATAACGACATTGTCTCATCCGAAACCAAGAATCACAGCTGCAGGCAGAGAATACCCCCTGACATCTTACGACATGTCCTCGATAAATGGGTCACCTGTCTGAATATTTGTGTGAGGCACGACGGTCAGCACTTCGAACAAATACTCTAAACTTTAGTTTTCCCTATGGTGCGTGACTTGCGAGACACCCTGTATATAAAGGGAACAGTTAACATTATCGACCTCCTCATCGTGGAATGCCCATACATTGCTCCTCGGGAAGACTTAACCTTTCCTACCATTACGCTTCCCCGCACTCTTCAGGTTTTTTTGGTGGTATACCACGAGTTTCCTCGCTTGAGTGACCAGTACACCTCATCTTCCTAGGTTTGATAACGTTGCTACATGGATGTGACTTTTAATACTCATTATTGTCTTATCGACTTATCAGGACAATCGGATTATATAATGCTGTATTCGACTCCTCTTGACATAATTACGTTTGACAAATAAAAAATGACTGCAGTTTACTGTATTTAGTGTAGTAATCACTTGTGGTTCACTTTAACACATTTTCTCTTCAATACAATCGGTTACAATAGTTGTCATAATTTGCACATACCAGTATATTGTGTAAACACATGTTTTACGGTATGTCTTGAGGATCAATATACAATATATTTGTTAGCCAGCTATCTTGATCATTTCATGTTAAAAACCGTTTTTGTAGCAATGCAAGTCGTTAAATATCAGCATTACTGTTACAATCCAGAGATGGGCAAAGTATGATTTTATGGATTATCTCACAGATATTGATGCATGCTTTCTCCGCAGCATGCCTGACACACGCGCCAACCATCCAGATGTTATCACTACCCACGGCAGGATTGTCGGGATGTGGGAGCAAGGCACGTCACTATCTGTTATTGCACGAGAACTGGGACTGTGCCATAAAACAGTCTACCGTTGGATAAGGAGATGGCAGGAAGAACGGTCAATGAGAACTAGGCCTCGGAGTGGCAGACCACGAGTTACAAATCGAGAGCAGGATAACCAGATCACACAAGCAATACGGGAGCGACCAAAAACTACGGCTGTGCGCTTAACTGCCCAGCTACATCTAGGCTGCCATCCGAACACTGTGCGACGACGCCATTATGAAAACGGACTACACTGTCGGGTTCCTGCCATAAAAGAGAAGTTGACCCGTCCACACAAAGAAGCTAGACTAGGTTTTGCTCTGCAGTATATGCCAATGACAGCTGAGTATTGGCAGACGGTCGTCTTCTCTGATGAATCATCATTTTCAACAGTACCGGCTAAGGAGAGACACTGTTGGAGGCCGCCCAATACGAGATTCGTCGAGGAACACCTGCAAGAACGCGCTGTCAGTGGCAGAGTCAGCACGGCTTTCTGGGGGTGGATGTCAGCGTATGGGCCTGGGGAGCTGGTAAAGATCGACGGACGCCTCACAGCAGCTGAGTACGTTGACATATTGGAGAACGTTCTACTACCGACAGTCCGAGCCATGCTAATTCCTGCACCCTTAACATTAAACTTGTAAAGGACCTGAGTCCCATTCATACCAGTGGCCTTGTCAGAAACTGGTTTGAGCAGCATCCAGAAATGAATTAATAGACTGGCCACCCAAGGGATGCGATCTCAGTCCGATCGAGAACATTTGGGGGAGGATGTCTCGCGACTGGGATGTTGGGGAAGAACGAACGATCGAAGGTATTGAGAGGAAGGCAAACGAGGTATGGGAATCTGTCAGACGCATGCCCAACTATTGTCACAATCTTGTTGCATCAATGCCAAGACGTATAAATGAAGTCATTGATGCTGGTGGTGGTTGGAGTTCGTACTGAGTTGGTAGAACATGTTAAATATTTGTGTGGAATACCGTAGTGATGGCATTTCTCTAGTGCCGTAGTTTAACATTTCACATAATACTAGTTATTACGTAAGTGGTTACCATGTATAAAGTAACAGAAATCATTATTGTGGGTCGATATTGGCAGAAATAATTAGTGTTTTTTTTTTTTAAATCTGTCCGACTCTGGGGATAGGCTTCACAGCCTGCTATCAAGGCCCAGCAGTCCTCCTACGTATCATACACCTCTACATGTCACCACTTCGGCGCTAACACCCACCGTCCATATTGAATACAGGCTAGGGCTGTCTCATACAGGACTGGTGTATTGGTATTAGTGGGGGTATTTTTAAATGTCGGCGGGTCTTCTGGTAGATCAGTAAAGCTTAATTTAACGAAATTCAAAACCTCAAACTGTTCCCTGGACCAGGGAGGATTTGAA
>JAGKTI010037390.1:0-10902 GCA_018397915.1 Birgus latro | reverse complement strand
CCCCCATGCTTCAGCATTTCACCACACACTCCATCAATTCCTGGGGCTTTCCCCATTTTAACTTTCTTCATTGCTTCCACCACTTCCATCCTTCTGATTTCTTCCTCTCTTCTCACAACCCTCCTTCTCCCTGCCATTCCCCAGCCACTTATACTTGCATTACTTTCATTCTCTATGTTCAACAGTTCATTAAAATGTTCTCTCCATCCGTTTACTTTTTCTCCCTTCTCCACTAGTAATCTACCATTTTTATCTTTCACACCCCCACTGACTTCGCTGGCACCCTGTCTAGTTCTCTTTACCTCCTTCCAGAACATTTTCTTACATTCCCTCCACTTTACACTCAAATTCCTTCCAAATTCCTCATCCACTCTCTTCTTACTCTCTCTTACTAATCTTTTCACCTCTCTCCTCCTCACTACATATAACTCTCTTGTCTGTCTCTCAGCTTCTTCGTTGCCCCTGTTCCTCATCCACTCATTATATGCTTTCTTCTTTGGTGCCACAGCCTCTCTCACCTCTTCAGTCCACCATGCTGTTCCCTGAACCCCCTTTCGTCTTCTCTTCACCCCACACACCACATCACATGCGGCACAGATTTCTTCTGTGAATACCTTGCACACACCTTCCACGTGTCCCATCTGCTCCAATCTATATTTACCCAATCGCTCCTCCACCTCCCTTTTATATTCAGACTTTATTCCATCCTCTTGTAACTTTTCTACCCTCCTTGTAACAAATACTTCCTCCTGTCCTTCCCTTCTTCTCTTCCTCCATCTTGTTTTGATTCTGATTCTGGCCACCACCAAGTGGTGGTCAGAAAGTCCACTCCCCCAACCTCTATATACTCTTGCATCCGTTACACATCTTCTCATCCTTTCATCCACACACACATAGTCAATCATTGCCTTCCGTTCATTCATTCCACCGTCCTCTCTTCTCACCACTCGCCATGTATAACTATGGATCATTTTGTGCCTGAAAAGGGTATTAGCTACCACCAACCCCCTCCCAGCACAAATGTCCACTAAAGCACTGCCATCATCATCCAACTCTGCAGGCACATCCCACTCACCAACCACTCCATCCACCTTCTCATTCCCTACTTTTCCATTCATATCTCCAATCAGAAACACTCTCTCATTCCTTTCAAACTTTTCCAAGCAGGCTTCCACATTTGTCCAAAACTCTTCTCTCACTCTACTTACACGATCTTGCGTTGACGCATATACGCACACAATTGCCCACATTTGTAGTCCAACTTTCACTCTTACCCACACAATCCTTGACCCAACTGATCCATACTCTCTTACATTCTCCTTCCACCTGTTGCTCACAACAATACACACTCCCTCTTTCGCCCTCTCATTCTCACCCACTCCCGCGCATATACCCCATCCATATTTCCATTCTCCCACACTCGCACCTTGCCATTTAGTTTCAGTTATTCCACATATATCCACTTTCGCACTCTCAAGCACCTGTACAATCTCTCTCTCTCTCACCTCATCATTCATACTCCTTACATTCCAAGTCGCGATCACAGTTCAATCACAGTCATATATTTTCATTATACACACACTTTTCCTTTCTACCTGTAATCTTCAAGAATCTATGGTATTTTTTAAGACATTAGGTGGGGACTTTTTGTTGAGATGTCTATTAAATGCAGGGTCTTATACCATTAAAACTCAGCTATGTCACAAAAATTTTACCATAAATGCAAATCAAAGGGTAGTGGTAAGGTTACAACATGGTATATATTAGTCTCATTTCATCTCATAATAGATCTGACAATTTTGGGAGTGTTCTATAGTTTAGATTGCACTGATGCAAACACCTTTACTTTAAAGGACACATCAACTGGAAATCATTAATATGAGAGATATAAAATTAAAACAAACTAGCTAGTTGGCATCCAGGACAAGAGTCTTTTGATTTATTCTGGCCAAACACCGACTATCTTATGCTACTGCCTGGCAATTCAGTTTCGCCATGGCCTCTGTGAAAGATAAAGGTTCTCACATCCCTGTTTTTCTTTTTTTAGGAATGTGAGGCACATATGTTAGGCACAGTTGGAATCTGCTTTGGTCTATCTATCTAACTATCTACTGTCAGATGCCTTAATCTGGTAAGGGGTGGCACAAACAAATCGCCTCCGTGTCGCCCTGTCCCCTGCCATTTCACTATCCCCCTCTCTCATATACCTCTCCACTCCATCCCTCCACCTCATCCTTGGCCTCCTCCTCCCACCCCCCCCCTCCACCTCACTCACATACACTCTCCTCATCAGTCTCTCACTTTCCATCCTCTCCACATGGCCAAACCACTTCAATGTGTTTCTCATAACACGTCCTATCACATCCACATCCACACAACACTCCTTCACTTCCTCATTTGTCAGTCTGTCTCTCCATGTGACTCAACATGCTCCTCTCAAATAACTCATTTCCACTGCTCTCACTCTTGACTTCTGTCCCTCCAACAAGGTCCAAGCTTCACTTCCATACGTGAGAGTTGGTAGAACAATACTGTCATGCAGTAACTTTTTCAATTCCATACTCATTTCCCTGTTTCTTGTCACTGCTTTCAAAGAACCATCAACCTTTCTTCCTTGTTGCACCCATTCAAGCACTTCACCCTCTAAACCTCCATCCTTACTCATCACACTACCCAAGTACTTAAATGCACTCACATTTTCCATTTCCTCCTCATCCAGCCTCACTGTACATTCAGTGACTTCATTTCTCTCGAAGACCATCACTTTTCTCTTCCCTAAATTCACCTTTAGATTCCATTTCTTGCACACTCTCCCAAACTCATTCACAAGGCCTTGCAATTCCCCTTCATCTTCACTTAACAACACAGTATCATATGCAAACAACTGTATTGGGTGTTTCCACACACTGCCCTCCCTCATTAGGGCCACTCCAGCATCCACTGCCCTACCCTGTGTCTCTTTAATAACCCCATCCATATACTGTACTGACTTAATAACTGTGGAGACATGACACATCCCTGATTCAATCCAACCTTCAAACAGAAAAATTCACTTCGTTCACTGTCCACACACACTGCAGCCTTGGCACCCTCATACATACTCTTCATGGCATTCAACAGCTTCCCATTTAGCTACTCCATATATTCTTAATACTTTCCAAAATCACTGTCTATCCACCCTGTCATATGCTTTCTCCAAATCCATGAAGGCCACACATAACTTCTTTCCCTTCTCTAGAAACTTTTCCACTAAATACCTCGGAATGAATATCTGATCTACACAACCTCTTCCCTTCCTAAAACCTCCCTGTTCTTTTCCAACTAATTCCTCTGTTATTTCCCTAACTCTCAATAAGTATCCTACCATTTAGGGGAGGCGGTAGCTCGATCGGTAGAGAGTTGGCTTGCAGTCCCAACGGACCCAGGTTCGAATCCTCGCTGGTGCAGGGAACAGTTTAAGGATTTGAATTTCATTAAATCAGGCTTTACTGATCTACCAGTAGACCCGCCGACATGTCGTAAAAATGACCCCGCTAATACCAATACACCAGTCCTGTATGAGACAGCCCTAGCATGTATTCAATGTGGACGGTGGGTGTTAAGCGCCGAAGTGGTGACATGTAGATTGTAGGAGGACGACTGGGCCTTGATAGCAGGCTGTGAAGCCTATGCCCAGAGTCGGACACATAAAAAAAAAATATATATATATACTTTTCCTGTTACGCTAAGAAAAAAAATGTTTCTATGACTACCACACACTTCTTTTTCCCCTTTTCCTTTATAGCCTACAGGGGAATAGTTATACCTGACTTCCAATCCTCCAGGACTCTACCTTCCTCCCAAGCCAATCTGCACATCTTCCACATCCATTCTACAACTATCTCTTCTCCATGCTTCAGCATCTCACCACACACTTCATCAATTCCTGGGGCTTTCCCCATTTTGACTTTCTTCATTGCTTCCACAATTTCCAGCCTACTGATTTCTTCCTCTCTTCTCACATCCCTCCTTCTCCAAGCCACTTATGCTCTTATTACTTTCATTCTCTATGTTCAACAATTCCTTAAAATGTTCTCTCCATCTGCTCACTTTTCTCCCTTCTCCACTATTAATCTACCATTTTTATCTTTCATTCCCCGACTAATTTCTTTAACACCCCGTCTAACTCTCTTTACCTCTTTCCAGAAGATTTTCTTAAATTCCTTCCACTTTACACTCAAATTCCTTCCAAATTCCTCATCCACTCTCTTCTTACTAATCTTTTCATCTCTCTCTTCCTTTCTACATATAACTCTCTCTTCAGTCTCTCAACTTCCTCCACATCCCTGTTTCTTATCCACTCACTAAGCCTATATGCTTTCTCTTTTTGTGCCACAGCCTGTCTCACCTCTTCATTCCACCATGCTGTTCCCTGCACCCCCTTTTGTCTTCTCTTCATCCCACATGCTGCACAGATTTCTTCTGTGAATATCTTGCACACACCTTCCACATCCCCCATCTGCTTCAGATCATATTTACCCAATCACTCCTCCACTTCTCTCTTATATTCTGCCTATTTCCCATCCTCTCCTAACCTTTCCACCCTCATTGTAAGAACTACTTCCTCCTGTCCTCCTCCTCTTCCATTTCTTCACTTCCTTTCAACCTTGACTTTCACCACCACCAAGTGGTGGTCAGAAAGTCCACCCCCCCAACCTCTATCTGCTTTGGTCAGGACGACTTTTGGTCTAGGTTTGGTTAAGCAGGGTGAAGAGAGGTTAATATGGTACCTAAAATGGCTTGTACTTCATTCATTTCAGGCTAAGGTATATAAAAAAAAAAACTGGTCATTACCAACAGAAATCAAGGAAAAAACTAAACAAATTACACTGGGTAAAACACCAAGGGAAAAGCCATTAATTCATGATCATGTTGTGCATTTACCGAAAAACAAAAATACTGTACTGCCTATAACAGTGCTAAAGAAACGTTACTTTGACAATTTTTCGTGAATATCACCTTATAAAGGAAACACATGGCTTTCAAAATGTTATACCATAAATTCATATATAAACATAAGAAAAAAAAAAAGGAGAAATGGTGGCAACTTTGCTGATAGAACCCTCATTTAAGAGGAAGTATGATAACCATATGTTGATCAAAGAAAACAAGATAGGATAATTAGATATTAACCCAATTAAATTATTAGAAAACCTTGTTGGTATTTTAGGTATGCCAGCAGTGACCATGACATTAAACTGTTCATTAACGGTACCGAGATAAATGGCCATGACATTATCCACATTATTAGCGGGAGGGGAGAAAAAAAATAATGCAGTAATATCTAATCCTTTTGTAAGTACCTTTTCTAAACTACATATTGTCCGAAAATAAAACATATGCGACTACAAAACATGAACAATAGTAAAGAAAGACATTTTCCCAGCTGGCCCTCCCCGTGACCAATCATGATCTGACCATATTACATAACAAACACTCAATTCTCACTTTTCTTCATCTTGGTGACTGTTAACCTCAGTGTGCTGGGGTTCATCTGCCATCTCGGGGAGTGATACTGGACCGAGGCTTCATTTACGGCGGCACAAAGGACCACACGCCAGCCACGGCCACTACATACACTGAGCAGGGTTTATTTTGACTAAGGGGTAACATGCCTACACCCCTGTATTTCTCTTTTCTTATATTTACATGTTAGTCAATTTTTGGTATCTCACTGCTTATAATAGTGAGATGTCAACACACGATCATACAAATTTGGCAGTCACAATATTATGTTAAGCTCGTTCTTTACAGATCTAAAAATATCCATTGAGCAACCCCCACTGAGCTATATTACAGAGCTCAGTGGGAGCAACAGAGTAAATAGGTGGAGGAGGATGCCACTGAGTGTTCAACCCCCAATGCAGAAGGAAGGGTCTTGGAGAGAAAATCTTTAAATGAGATAACAAGGCTGAAAAGTTTCATCATACCGTTGAAAATTATGATTATGGCCTAGCTCGTACCTCGCCGACAAAGGCGTTTTACTGGTTGTATGTAGTATAGGTACCATTATCTACTGCTGCACTTACGAATATATTTTGCAGTAGGTTACATATTCCATCCATCTTTTGCTGGCTTGGAACTTCTGACGGGGAGTGTAAGCTTTCTATTAGGTTACTGTTTAAATCCGAAAGCATTGAAATGTCGCCTTACTCCCCGAGGATGTCTATAGTATATTGATGGCTATCTTCCTACCAAGTTTTATACCTCTGCGACAAACTGTCTTGCCTGTGGCCCTCTTTTGAGTATTTTCTACATGCTGCACTTGGCGCGTGCCTCGTGCACCGCCCGGGTGTGATGAAACTTGGCAAAAACAAATCTCACAGAATTTGGCTATCATATGGTGCAAACCACTCAGTGATCGGCCCTGTGGTTGATGAGATATAAGCTTCTCAAAAGCATTACGGTCGGGCCGGGCTGGGTTGGGCCAGGCCAGGTCGGGCCGCTCATATAGACAGGTTCCTTATGTCCAAATTTATAACTTCGTTCATTTGTTTTGGAGAGTAGGTAAACTATGCATTTTTAAGAACTGCATTGGAGGACAAATCAGAAAACACATGTTTCCATTTTCCCAGAAACCTTTAAGGCGCCCATCTTGGATTTTAAAAATGGGGACCTTAAAATAGGAATTTATCAATATTTCAGCTCCTAGATGACCTAGAATCATGATTTTTGTGGCTAAACCTACATTTTTGGGTAGAAGGAATCCAATTATGTTATTTAAAATGCGATACATATTGTCAAATGATCATATATTGGTGGCCATCTTCGTATTTTTTCATAAACATGAGAAAATTTGTGTTTCTGTATATACCTGCTTCTAGGTGACAGGATCCTGATTCCAGTGCATAAACCCACACTTATAGACACGAAGAATTATTCAGAACAATTATTTACACTATTATATTAATTATAAGTAGAGACCAAATATATTTCTGATATAAATTTTAAGACCTTTTTTCCGGATTGTGGAGCAACGTGAGCAAGATGCCACAGCTTAGTCAGCTTGGAGTAGATGTACAGGGTGAGGACACAACCAACTGGAAACTGTCTACTCGGCCAGTCTGATGATCCCAAGAAAGGCCCCCAGACTGGATACCTACCAGAGATTATTGGATGTGGTGCAGGAGAGAGCCAAGTTGAATGGCAGCTATTACGTTGCAGTGCAAAGACGGCTCTTGAATATTAAAAGAGACAAACCTCGTGCAGAGAAAGTGATATGGCACTGCAAATGTTACTCTAATGCAACTAACAGTGACCAGATACAGCGTGCACGAGACCACCATGAACATGCATTATCCACTGGATCATACCCTGCCAGGAAACGTGGACAGAAGAGAAGAAACACCGAGGTGGAGGAGCCAGACCAATATACCTCTGGTCGGTCTGCACCATTCACACGTTCTTCGACGGAACCATTGGACAAAAACCTGTGTTTTTTCTGCCAAAAATACAGTGGTGAGCAGCTTTTCAAAGTCTGCACAGAAAATGCTGGAAAAGACCTCAGATCCGCTATAGACAAGTCCCAAAATGCAGCATTCAAAACAAGGCTGAATACCAGTATTTCGCCAACAGATGCCCATGCAGTGATGTTAGGTACCACAAATCTTGCTGGACAAAACATGTATTTCATGTCTTGCGAGATGGAGGTGACACAAAAAGTCCAGCTAAAGTTCATCCACTGCAAACTGCCTGTCAGATAGAGTTGATTAACCTCGTTGATGTTCAGACTAAAAACAAAGCCTACCTCTCAGTGGATGACATTGAAACAGCGTATCTCAGTATGCTTGGAGCAAAAGGCTTGGAGAACCTTACACCAGCATTCAAAAGACAGTGGCTGAAGGAAAAGATCCTTGATGAATTGCCCCATGTGAAATCTGTCCTACATAGGAACAAAAAGAAGTCAGCAGTCTTGTACTCCCCTGCTGCATGCGAAGAAGGCATCGTCCACGCAGCTATCGCCCTTGATGACGATAACATGGACAACATGAAGACTATCTTCAGAGCTGCCCTTAAGCACATATACCCTGTCGCTCCTTCACTTCTCTCTTGTATTTCGCTTTCTTTAAAAATCGTCCTGCAACCATTCTACTCTTCTGTAGAAACTGCTTCTTCCTGTCTTTGTTCCTCTATTCACCCATCGCTTTTGCACATTTATGTAGTGGTCATAGTCCACACCCCCAACCTCTGTACACTCTCGTGTCCAACACAGACCATCTTATTCGCCCATCCACTTACATATAATCAATCATGGCCTTCCGTTCATTCAGCTCACCACCCATCCTCCTTACCACTCGCCAAATACACATGTGGATCAATTTGTGACAGGGAAGGTATTGGTTGATGCCTTTTCCCGCAGAAATCAGTGTCCACCACATCGCTACCATTCCTATCCACTACAGCAGGTACACGCTACGCACCAACTATTCATTTTTTATTTTTATGCAAGCAAGAAGGAAACAAAGGCTAGATGCCTGCAAGATTGTTCTTCCAAGAAGAGAGAGAGAGAGAGAGAGAGAGAGAGAGAGAGAGAGAGAGAGATAGAGAGAGAGAGAGTCAAAGATTCGTTCATTTCGGGATGCCTGGACACTACGTTTAAAAGGGTGGAAGTCATAGGCAGAAGGAAGTAGAAACAGAGGACAGTTCCAGAATTGATGTGTTGCTTAGATGAAGGTCTGGGAGAATCTGTTGACTCTTATATTAGAGAACTGGACAGAAAAGATGTGAGTTTGCTGCCCTGTGGGTGCTGCGCGTCCGCCGTAATGGAGGAGTGCAGGCAGACTGTTCGGAGCTCTGATCAATGACTAATAAAGTAGCTACAGAAAAGAGGTAAAGATGTAACAGTGCGGTGATGAGATATAGGTTGAAGAGAGCCAGTAAGAGGAGGAAAGTTAATGAGACGAAAAGCCTTTGACTCCATCCTATTGAGAAGAACTGTAAGTGGGGAGCCAACCCACACATGAGAGTTGTACTCCACAGAGGGGCGAATAAAACCCCTGTATAAAGTCAACAACAGTGCAGGGGTAAAGAAGATACGGAGTCACCTTAGCACACCTATACGCTTGGATGCAGATTTTACAAGAGAGGTAATATGCCCTTTCCAAGATGAATCCCTAGAGAATGCAACTCCGAGTATGTTCGAAGATAATGCAGGATTGAGTTGGATATTGTTGAAAATTAAGGGATACTCCTGTGGAAGATTTGAAGGATTGAAAGATGTAAGAACCGAATTTTTGATGCATTAAAAATTAATAATATTTTTTACCTAATCAGAGATAAGTGCCAAGTCAGACATTAAGTGTGCCATCGCCTCATCCCTTGTCTGTTGAAGTAACTGCTGAGATGGACTCTGCGAAAAGCGAAGGAAAAGGCGAAGAGCGTAGTTATCAGTGTTTGAGTGGACGGGGTACTTAGTAGTACAGCTTAGAAGTTAATTGATGAATAGAAGGAAGACAGTTGGGAAACAGACAAATCCCTAAGGAACACCACTGTTGACAGGTGTACTAGAACAGTGTAGTCCAAACTGGGATACGTGTAACCCTAAGGGTACGCAGCATTGTTCAAAGGGGTCGTGAGAAGATGATGACTTTTTTTTTTTCCAGGTTGTATCACATATAGGCCATATGGCATCTTGGATAAGTAACTTTACTGAGCATGAGTGTGTGTGTGTGTGTGCATGGGTGATTGTTTAAGAATATACAATAATTGAATAACCACAACAATTACACAGTTTCCAACTTAAGTGAATGACAAGAGAACAGCCTCAGAACTAAAATGAAAGAGAAAGAAATTGAGGGGAAACGGGAGTAGGGAGTAGGGAGAGGAAATGGGACAGGACGCGGACGGGAATAGTGCTGAATTCCTTGCTCTTGTCACCCTTGCTCAGTTTCCTCGAGTGAAAATATGAATATCTCTTTTTCAGATCCACATATTATAAGCTTACAGACACAGTTATTTCTTCACAGCAAGAAATATGTGTAGATGGTTAATACGTGATAGCTGTAGCAGCCGCAGCAGCCATGCAAGTGAAGGAAATCAAGCAGCTGTGAAGAAAAAGAAAACAGACCTACCTAAATATCGGCAACAGGAAGATTATGTGTTTTTTGAATATAATGTACTTCTACGAATTCTGATCCTCCGGACGCATTGTGCATCTTTTGTGGGGGAGACTCTGGCTGGCCAACAGTAGTAAGAAATCAGCTCACCTTCAACGTCACCTTGACACAAAACATCTGTGTCATTTTGGCAAACCAGCGGAGTTTTTTAGAAGAAAACTTTCCAATTTTAAGTGTTCCCAGACAACAATTAAGAAAGACTCCACAACACCAAGCAAAGCTCTGGAAGCATCTTTAGCTGTGTCTTTATTAGTTGCTAAAGCTAAAAAAAAATAATAAATAAAAAAATAATGTAGTTAAAGAAGTGGTATTGCAAGCTGCAGTTGTGATGGCTGGAAAAAAAAAAAACGCTAGATAAAAAGGCAGCTGACCAACTAACGACTGTTCCTTTGTCACACCAAACTGTTTCTCGAAAGGCAAAGGAAATTGAGTGTAGGTAATACTGATCAGGTTGTGAATAAGCCAAATACAAGACAGTCTTTTTCACATCTACGAGGAGTAGACTGTAGCACCAGTCGAGCAGGGCAGTACTCCCAAGGTGTATGGAAAGCTGATGACAGGGAGAGCTGGAGCTCCCGTTACATCAGCCCTCGGGACTAGTTCCTGACCATTTGCCTTTGCTGAACTTTTTCAGTGTTTCAGGTACACGGAGAGTAGGCCTGCATGCTCTTCAATACAAATTTCTCTAACTGTCTGCACCATTTACATGCACAGTACACACTACACTACCTTTTCAAAATTAAGAAAA